>JAPQWV010003305.1:0-43113 GCA_027422505.1 Craterostigma plantagineum
TAGACCGATTATTAAGAGAACTCCCTATGAACTTGGACGATAAAACCCCTAACATAGGATATTCCATGTATTTGCTGCAAATGTTTCATTTTGAATGATAGGGATAAAGAGGAAAATTCGATTCCAAGGTAGATGAAGGGATATTCCTAGGTTACAGCCTTCATTCCAAAGCTTTTAGAGTGTTTAATAATAGAAGAAGATGTTCAAGAATCTGTGCATGTTACGTTTGATCAATTTCCTAATGTAGATGCTATTGAGGAAGGTATAGTTGTGTCTCCTGTAGATATACATGTTACTGACAAAGGAACGAACGCAAATTCCGTTGGAACTAGATACTAAGTCACAGGAACTTGAGGCTTCAGACGAACAACAGCGCAGAAAATTCAAACATGCTTCCAGCCATCCAAATGAACAAGTCATAGTAAATATCACTTCAGGGATCAAAACAAGAGCAACTGCACGAAACGATATTACTGAGAATCACATGACGTGCTGTTATCAACCATGGAACCTAAGATAGTGAATGAAACGCTAACGATGAATCTGGGTGATTGCCACATGGAAGAAGAGCTACAACAATTCGAAAAGAGCCAGGTGCGGACTCTTGTCGAAAGACCTAACGACAAGTCAATAATAGGCACGAAGTGGGTGTTTTGCACTGGACGAAACGGTAATGTGACACGAAACAAAGCCAGATTAAGTTGCCAAAGTTATTCCCAAGAAGAAGGTAGATTTTCAAGAAACCTTTGCACCCGTAGCTAGGCTTGAGTCAATACGCATTTTACTTGCATATGCATCTTTTAAAAGATTTTACGCTTTTTCAAATGGACGTGAAAAGTGCGTTTTTAAATGGTTTTATAAATGAGGAAGTTTTTGTCGAGCAACCTCCCGGTTTTGAAAAAGAGAGGAATTTTCAAATCACGTCGTTAAATTAAACAAAAGCTTTATATGTTTAAAAAAGCCTCTAGGGCATGGTATGAAAGATGAGTAGGTTTCTACTAGACATGGACTATACAACAGGAATAATAGATAACACTCTGTTTATAAAGTGCGAAGGGAATCACATACTACTTGTGCAGATATATGTTGATGATATCATATTGTAGCAGCAGTGACATCACTCTTTGCGAGAATTTTTCTAAATTTATGCAGCAAGAATTTGAGATGAGCCTAATGGGAGAACTCACGTACTTCCTTGGATTGCAAATCAAGCAATTGGATACGGGAACATTCATATCTCAAACGAAGTACACGAAGGAACTACTTGAAAAATTCGGAATGGCTGATTCTAAGGTACTTCCCACTCTTATGCATCAGACCGCCAGAATTGACAGTGAGAACAAAGTATGCCCTTTGACCAAACTAAGTATAGACGTATGATCGGAAGGTGTGCTCTACCTTACGGCAAGCAGACCCGATATTATGTTTGCTACTGGTCTATGTTCTAGATATCAGTCGAGTCCTAGAGAATCTCACTTGACAGCAGTCAGGCGAATACTTAGATATTTGAAATGAACAATCAATTTTGGAATGTGGTATCCAAATTCCAAGGAATTCCCATTAATGGGATACTCGGACGCGGATTATGCCGGGTTCTAGGGAAGATAGGAAAAGCACTAGGGAACTTGACAATTACTAGGGAATTCCCTTGTAACTTTGTCCACTCGGAAACAAATGCCGTGGCCCTATCAACAACCGAAGCAGAATATATGGCCTTTAGGAAGTTGTTCTCAGCAAATCCTTTGGATGAAACAGACTTTGAGTGATTACGGTTTAAGGTACGACCAAATTCGTATTTTTTGTGATAGTACTAGTGCCATTAGTATCACTAAGAATCCCGTAAACCACTCTCGAACTAAGCATATAGAGGGTGAAACATCATTTTATTCGAGATCATGTTCTGAAAGGGAATATCGGCGTGAACTTCGTAGGAACTAATGATCAGTTGGTGATATCTTCACGAAACCCCTTATTAAGAGTTGATTCTGTGTATTCGCGACCGATTAAGAATTATTGAGCTCAAATAGGAAGGTGACTAGATATGTTAGCCCTTAGTATTTCCTTGACATTATCCTTTAGGATCTCCTCGATTTTATTCATTGATTCTATTAACAATTTTTTCCTTTAATATATCTTCCTATCTATTCAGATCCTTTCCACTCATAGAGAGATTATTCTTTTTCCTTCTTGATACTTATGCCAAAATCTATTTTCAGCCAAAAATTCCTTATATTTTTTAAATCTGTTCTTAGTCCTATTCCTTAATCTCCGCGAGATATCCTCCGATCCTCATTTAATTCCATCTAATGGGCAGTTTTCTTTTTCCAGCCATGATCTTTGAAATTCAAATTTGAAATCTTTTTCCTTATCTGCCTCACGTCTAAGCGTTATCACATCTCTCCAAATCCTTTTCATTCTTATCCAAGAAGTTTTCGGCCTTTCTAACCATCCAAACTCTTCTTTATTCAATTCATTCAACCCAAGTCTTTCACTTCATTATTTCGCTCTATCCTTCGATCTCAATCATGATGAAAACCAAAGGCGTTGAATCTGTCTCTGACAAGAAGCGAAAGTCTGCTCTGATCAAATCCCCTATCTCTCCGAAAGCCACTCGTTCGAAATCAGGAAGAAAACGGATCAAGAGAGCGACTACGAGCAGGGACATAACTGATTTGAAACGGAGTATCAAAGGCATCAAAGATGATAACAGGAAGAAGTTCGATGAGATCTCACAGCACTTTAAAAGGGTTAAAAAGTTTATGAAGGATATCTCCACGGCTCTAGATATCACTGAATCCTCATCTGCCTCATCTGATAGTGTTTCCAACCCTTAGAACTTCGATCCCCAGTGATCTCCTAGCTCTAGTATGCCTAGTTCCCATCTACGCTTAGTACTAAGTTGTTTTACTTGTTGGTGTTTTTGGTTAGTAGGTTGTGGTAAGTTGCACGTTTTGGTAAGTTAGTGGTGTTTTGGATCCTTCCTTTTTGATGCTGAAGGGGGAGGAATTTTGAACAATTAATGCCGTTTTTGGGTGTTTTGATTTGGTGTTGAGTCGTTCACTTTTTCGGCCCTTAGTTATCTTGGAATGCGATTAATGCTATCGGCTTGCTTTTATATGCTTATGTCTTAATCCCTCTGTGCTTGAGTTTGTGATTTGTTAACGATTAAGGAATCCGCACATAGACAGGGGAGCAAACTGATATGGTGTGATAATTTGGGACATTCCATGGTAACTTGTGAAATTCATATGATATGATCTGAAAATTGTGAGATTCCATGTGACTTGTGACTTTCGTATGATATGACCTGGTAATTGCTATATGTTTTTGCTGCTCTGCTTTACATGGGAATACAAGCAATTGGACAGGGGAGCATGCTTCGAAATTTGATAAAATTATTTGCTCTGATCATATGTCGCATGCTGTGATACTTAAACATGCTACGTGCATAAATGGCTTCATATCGAGTGTACTCATATGCTTAAGATAGGCATTAATTACTTGTCATCATCAAAAATGGGAGATTGTAGACCTTTTTGGTCCAAATGATTATGAGAGTTTTGATTATTCCAAGTAATTATGTAAATTGGGGGTACAAATTAGAACAACTCGATATGCATGTTGTGTGATGTTTAAGTATGTGAAAATGTTCGATTAAGCGCTTAAATGTTATTAAACTGTAAGAAAATCGAATATGTGTGATCTTGTGCTTAACTGGAATATTTATGTGATCACCTTGTTACGAACGTTTTCGTATGAATGGAACGTGCTATATATGGAAAATATTATTATGCTGAGTGATATGTGAACTGTCTGCGAGAATAAGTTATTTTAGGAAAGAATATCATTTGATCACCCGGATATGAATGTGTGCTATATATGGAAAATATATTCTAATTGAGCTAAAAACGTTATTGAGTTATTTTAGGAAGGAATATCGATGTGATCACCCGGATATGAATCACTATGCTGTATATATGGAAAAGATATTCTGATTAAGTGCTTAGATGTGATTGATCTATTTTAGGAAAGAATATCAATGTTATATCCGCTGAGTGCGATATTATTTGACTCTTAAATCAGTGAATCATGATCTATCTTTCCTTATGCGACTTAGGATTTATATTTGGAAAGTGATTAATTGATTAGGCTCATATGTGGTAGGATGCCGATGAGTCTATTTATGGAATGTGCTAAATCGGATGAGATCACCATACATGGAAAGTATGCTTTGCATTATACTCAGTAAAGTTTCGAGCGCAAAACTTACAATCGCAAAACAGTAATTTCGATTTCAATTTGTTCTCGGTCGAAAAATTTAGCGGCGATAAAATCAATTTTTCGACGACAAAATTTCACGATCGTAAAAGCACGCAGCGACAATTTTGATCGATCGAAAATTTTCTCGATGTTTGACTTAGTCTCTCGTTGACAATTTCTCGATCGGTAAAATTTCGCAGCGAATTTTTTTTTTGAAATCGAAATACTTTTCGCTCGATAACTTTCACAGTGAAAATTTTATTCATGCGCGAAAATTTCTCGATCGTAAATTTACGCGGATCTAATTTCTCAATCGTAAATTTACACGAAAATTCGATCGAAAATTCTCGCCTACAGTACCACTTTTTAAAGTTCAAACACTAAGAAAATTCTCTAAGTCATTCCACTGTAGCGAAACTTAGCGAATAAATTTTACTCGATTGCAAAAATTACACGGAGAATTGCATTCATTGCACTTAGACAATTTAATTGAGAATTCAATTCTCGTGCGATAAAAGCACGGAGTGAACGCTTCACACTTAGAAAAATTTTCAACTAAAATTTCATCGGACATACATGCTTATGTTGAAATTAATTATCTCGCCAATATTCACTTTGTATGATCTATGTGCAAATTTCATGATTTCAATTACGAATATATTCAACCATGCTATAACATGATCCATTATTATAGTTTGATAAATCCTAAATTCGACTCAAATTAAAATTCTTGAACTAATGATCTACATTTCTTATTTGTATTTCAAAAGGATCGTTACCCTCAGTACAATCACATTTATGACCATAATCTGTACCTCAAAGTTCAGTACACGAACTTTCAGTTAGATCTGACTACGTTTCGTTGTCCTGACGAAAATCATAATATCCATACTACAAGGCCACCCCTGGCACGCACTCACCGTCACGGCCTCGGTACCAATGGTTTATCTCCAACAGTTTTGGGGACGGATACAGAGTCACGTAGTCAATGGCACTTACCAATTTACAACGGTGGTCGGCACAAGACACATAAGCTTCAGTAAGAACGATCTTGGACTTGTCTTGGACCTTCCGTTCGGCCAAAACTACAATCCTCTGCCGACGGATGCGGAGATGATAGAAGATTTTCTCCACATGGATACTGCCCACGGCTCACCAAGCTCGCGCAAGTACAGAGCAACGGCATCCCACATCCATAGAAGACACTTTCCAGCGTCATCAATAAGTGTTTGTCGCCGAAGCACGCCGGTTTCGACAAGGGCAACAGAAATATTCTGAGGATCTTTCACGGCATTGCTTTCTCCAGAAATTACAATTTTGGTCAGCTGATCTGGAATGACCTTGCAGAACAGATCAGACAAAAGGAGAACAAACGATCGAAGAATGTTCCGTATGCAAGGTGGATTTGTGTGATTATCTTCCACCTCATGGAGCTTCACGACAATATCATTCGTCCACTTCCAGGAGGCAACTATCAACCACCACGGCTCAAGTTCTTCCACAACCCTAACCTCACGGATTTGATTTAGCCATCGATGCCGATTCCGTTCGAGCTGCTTCGTCTTGTTGACCCTTGGGAGACGAATATCAACGATACTGCCGGGAGAGGATCATCTGACGGAACAGACAGATGATCAGAAGGCCCCTGACAGAATTTGCAGTCAGTCCTCACCAACAACACCAAGAGGACACGATGATCGATGCAGTGGCCAAAGAGCTTGAACTGGAGCCCCAGTCCAAGAAACTCAGCTACCAGATCTGGATGCCACGATGATCGATGAGGTGGCTCTCGAAATGGAAGCTGAAGATCAACTTCAGGAGCTGCAAGTGGAAGTGCCAGTGCATGTAGGCGTGCTCGAAGAGCCCATTGAGGAGGTTCTTCAATAAGAAGCACAGCTCGAGGCAGAAGTGAGGCAAAGCTCACTTTCACTGGTGACGGAACAGGCTCGTGAGGACATTGTACGTGAACCCTCTGCTCACACTGCCACCTCGTCTGACACGGAGTCCGGTGAGGAGATTCAACGGATAAGACGGACTCCAAGAAGATTAAGCATACAACTAGAGTCCCTCTTCACCACCGTCACCAACACATTAGAAACCGTGCCGATCATTCCTTCAAGTGCTGCGGACACTTCATCGCTCAATCTTGGGCCCTAGCAAGCCTACCGGTGTTTGGTTCGCAGGTTCAAACAGAACCTGCCGTAACACCCATATAGGAGAATCCTAGTGATTCACCTCATGGATTGGGTGGAAGGCTCGAACAGTCACAACCTCAAGTGACTACAAGCCAGCCTGAGGAGCCGGTCTGCGCTCAAGGGTTGATAAACAGGCGACATCTATCGACCTGGTCCATCTATGACGGAGGCGTCCGTCCAGTTCGTGATCGAAGACCATCTTCAGGCAGCTCTCTCAGAAGCCTTAAAGTCTTTTGAAGAAAAACTTATGGAGAGCGTGTGTGCAGCAACTGAGACGTCCCGCAAGATCGTGGGAAAGCACCCGTCTCAGAGCCGTCTTCTTCACAACTGATCATCACACCACCTCAACCCACATAACCCACATCTTCGCCACACCAATCCTCACACACGACCTCATAAACCCAGCCACCGTACCAATCAGTGACCTCCACTCCATCCTAGGCCGCCTACAAGAGCTGACTACACGAGCGCCGGAAGAAGAAGATTTCTTCCGCCATCTCGTCGACCGTCCTGACCCGACCGAAACTTGTCGAGGTCAAGGATCCCAGTCCAAATGTAGACATGACGACCCAGTTGATCAAGGCCGTCATGAGGGGGAGAGGAGACCCAGGCTAATAACTAGAAGTCAAGGACGAAGCTCGGGCGTGACACAGACAAGCACTGGAGCCGCTGAAACCACACAACCCACTACCCAAACAAACCACCACGCCACGCACCACTCTAACCCAAATCGACCCACCAACCCTCCTTATAAGGACGCCTCCGCCCACACCAACGACTCTGACAAGCCCCTTGCTTTCGGAAAAAGAAACAGGTGTCGCCATGCTCGTGGCCCTCGCTCAAACTCAAGCCACTCCCTCAGTTGCTCCAGACCAACCGGGACCGTCAGGACATGGTGTCAATCCACACGAGTTCCTCGACAAGTACATATTTGAAGGACAGTGGATGACCCATTCCATGCCCGACGAGCATCAGAGACAACGGCTTAAGGACGTTCGCCATTCTTACAACAAGCCTCGATGGACCTGGTCCTGATAGAAGACGAAGAGCTTCAGGAATGTGAAGATTACGAACAAGATCACACAGGGCTTCATGAGTTGATTGCGCAACGAGCGGCTTCCCCCACAAGGCTAACGCCAGGGACCGTTCAGATCGACAGGCCGTGGGAGAACATTCGGATTGAAATCCCCTTCCTTGAAAAAGTTCGTGAAAACATTGGAGGTCACCGGACAAATTCAAGAAGCCGGATGAGTTAGAACTTAGAGGGATCTCTCACTGGGATCAGTATAAGAGAATGACGTACCTCTGGATGCTAACCCACCTTGGACGGAAGTGAGAATGGGGATGACTAAATGACAAGCCAAGAAGTTTGAGCTTAGTAGGGATCTCTCATGGGATCAGCAGAAGAGGATGACCTACCTCTGGATGCTGACCAAACTAGGACCTGGTATAAGGCTGGGGATGACTAAGGCACAAGCCAAGAGCCATTATAAGAGTCTCTCTCCAATAAGCCAACTACTCAGCGTCTACTGTGACAAAGGAGGACTTCCAACACCTCATTACACCATTGAGCGCGTAGATAGAACTTGAGAGGATCTAAGCAAGAGCGACCTACCGTACATCCCTGCTGAAGAAGTTTACAACTTATATCAGCTATATGTGGAAAAGTACAAAGGTCCTCAAGGTTTCATCAAGAAAGAAGGACTCGATGGTCTCTACCGGTTCATGATGCGCCAAGTCAAGTACTATGCCGCACACGACCTTCAGATGGCTCTGGAGAGCAACATGAAGAAGGTTGACCGCTCCGCTCAACAAAGGACCTGAGATCGAAGGGCTTCCAAATAATCACGTGCACATCAGCTCAGTACTAGGCATCACCTACCACAATCATATTGCTAAGAAGAATAGGTTGATGCTGAAGACTGAAATCCACAAGTTCTGTCATGGGACGCTCAAGGTCATCAGGAAGAATATAGAGCAGAGGTTGGAAGAAATCAATAGAGAGACAATGCTGAGGATTCACCGGTTCGTGAGAGAACAACCGCTCCTGATGGAACTGCTCGATGAAATCCAAGAGCGATGGAGCTGAGGAACACGCTCAGGAACTTCGAGTCTGCGCTGGGCTTGCGCAGGTCGTACCATGCCCAACGAGGACAGACAGCGCGGAAGAGAAATCAAGCACAAAGGGAGAGAATGTAGAATATCATTTCTAATTGTGCTTTGATTTATTAGCAATCTTCGTAGATTGATGCTTTTATTGTATTTGTCCTTAGTTTAGGACTTAGTATGTTATTTATACAAAGTATGTTTGGTATAAATAGATGTACAAACATTGAGCTTAATGAGAAGATTAGAAAAATTGATCCGAAAGGCTTGCAATTCGATTTCTAGAAGAGGAAACACAAGAAATCTTCTCACTCTAAGCGTAATTCTCTCTTGAGCTCTCAACGAAGGTTTTCGATCGAAATTTCTTAATAATTCTAATCGATTGCCTTAGAATTCATGTCTAGGATCATAGAGTTGATTAAGTAGGACCTAACAATGCAAATCTTGAATCTAATCAGGGATTTGAACTTCACCGAATGAAGGATTCTGAGACGATCAAAGATTATTCAGACAAGCTACTGTCTATTGCGAATAAGGTGCGCCTTCGTGGATTTGAATTTACTATTCAAGGATCGTGGAGAAAATTCTCGTTACAGTACCTGAAAGATACGAAGTAACGAAGGAGAATTAGTTAATGCCTTGCAAGCACAAGAAATGAGGAGATTGATGAGGGAGAATGCAACAACTGAAGAAGCTTTGGCAGCAAAACAACGAAATGTTTCTAAAGCTAATGGAAGAAGAAGAAGAATAAGAAATTCAAAAGGGAAGTTCGAAAAACCAAAAGAAAACATTTTCGCCATGCCAACATTGCGGAAAGAAAGGCCATCCACCTTTTAAATATTGGAGAAGGCCTGATGTCGAGTGCACCATATGTCATCAAAAGGGACACGGATAAGTGATTTGTAAAAACAAAATCAGCAGCAAAATGAGTGCCAAAACCAGCTGATCAAGAGGAGGAGGATCAACTGTTCATGGCTACGTGTGTTTCTAGCGTCGAGTCATGCGAAGATTGGCTTATTGACAGCGGCTGTACCAACCAGATGACACGTAATAAAGAGTTATTTAGGGATTTCAGCAGCAAATAAATTTGAAAGTTCGAGTTGGAGATAGAAAATACATACCAGTGCATGGCAAAGGAACGATTGCAATATCAACATATTAGTTGATTTTCGATGTGCTTTATGTCCCTGCTATTGATCAAAATTTATTAAGCAACGGGAAACTAATAGAAAAAGGTTTTAGAGTTATCTTCGAAGATTGCCACTGTGTTATTAAAGATGCAAGGGCCAAGATCTATTTAAAGTAAAAATGAAGGGAAGAAGCTCCGTTCTAAATCCTATGGAGGAGGAACAAATTTCCTTTCATACCAAAGAAAATGTCACAGAATTTGGCACAAGAGGCTTGGACACTACAATTATCAAGGGCTGCTGAGACTAAAATCTAAGGAGATGGCAGAGGATATTCCAGAATTCGACAATCATATTCCAAATTGCAAGGCGTGTCAGCATGGCAAACAATGTCGAAAGCCATTTCCGAAGCAAGCATGGGGAGTATCAACAAAGCTGTAACTTTTTCCCATGGATATTGCAGGGCCGCAACGAACACCGTCACTAAAGCGAAGTCTTTATTATGCAGCTTTTATTGATGATTTCAATCGCATGTGCTGGATTTCCTTTTTCGAAGTATAATCTGAGGTGGCTCAGTATTCTGGAAGTTTAAGGCTTTGGCTGAAAATGAGAGTGGTTGCAAAACTAAAACTCTCAGATCAGATACGGAAATGAGTATACAGTCTGAAGTTTTCAATCGCTTTTGTGACGAGGCTGGCATTCAACATCACTCACTGCCCCCTATACTCCGCATCAAGATGGAGTAATTGGGAGGCGAAACCGGTTCATATTACAGATGACATGTTGTATGCTTCACGAGCAAATACATCTGTTTTTTTTTGCAAAGTAGGCTTCCCACGAAAGCGCTGAAAGATCAAACACCTTTTGAGAAACCAACTCTTAATTTCTGAAAATAGTTGCATGTTTGTGTTTCACTCATGTTCCTCAGATCAAGATAGAGAAGTTTAGATAAAAGAGCAACTCCATGCATCTTTATCGGCTACAGCTCACTTACAAAAGCTTACAAAGTCTTTGATCCTCACACTGAAAAAATCATTATAGCAGAGATGTTCACTTTATGAAGACGAACAATGGAGCTGGAATGGCATGGATCCAATCTCTCAAACTACAAAAGAACCAATCTGGAGAACCCCAACACGAATGTCGAAAATTGGGATCCCGTTAGAGGTACACTATCACTCTCTAAATTTATCAAAGATGAAATATTGCTTTGTGCGAGCCTACATATTATGTGGAAGCAAAGAGTGATGGAAATTGGGTCGCTGCTATGAAAGATGAGTTGGGCACCATTGAAAGAAACGAAGTGGGAACTCGTTCCTCGACTCAAAACAAAAGATAATTGGTAATGGGTGTACACAACAAAGATAAATGCAGACGGATCTATCAATAAGTTCAAAGCGAGGACCGTTGTCAAAGGATACGCTCAAATATTCGGCGTAGACTACTCAGACACCTTTGCGCCAGTTGCGAGGCTTGATATCAGACTTATTCTAGCTATTACTGCCGAAAAGAATGGAAGGTGTACCAGTTAGACGTCAAGTCGGCTTTTCTAAATGGTATTGTGCATGAAGAATTTTTTTTTGATCACCCGAAGCTATGTGAAAGAAGGAGAATAAGATAAGGTTTACCTTCTCAAAAAGGGCGCTCTACGACTTGAAGCAACCTCCACGAGCTTAGTATAGCAAAATTGATGAACATCTGCAGAATTTGGGTTTAAGAAAAGTCTATCTGAAGCGACTTTATATGTCAAGCAAGATGGATCAAATATTCACATCGTTTCATTGCACATTGGCGATTTGCTTGTAACAGGAAATAACACAAGTATCGTAGATTAGTCCAAGCAAGAGATGATGCAGATCTTTGAAATGACAGATCTCGGTTGATGTCTTTTTTTCTCGGCATGGAAATCAAGCAAAAAGAATTTGAAGTTTTTACTTGCCAGAAGAAATATGCCGGTGAGATTCTAAAAAGTTTAAGCTCGATGAATGCAAGCAAGTGAGCACTCCAATGAACGCTAAGGAGAAGCTTACTAAAGAAGACGGAGCCGAGAAGATTGATCCAACATGTTGACCTTTCTGGTCCATGAGCGTTACAGAGTTTTTGATGTACTATGTAATTGTAATGACGTTATTTCTATAAATTAAGCAATTCGATAAATGATCAATATGATGTCTAAGTATATGAAAATATTCAAACATGCATTGATTGTGAGCTATAAATTTTTTAAAGCGTTGAATAGTTGATTCGCATATGATTTGTGATCTATTGGTGAAACTATGTGATCGCATGTTTAGGCAGTCCATGTGATTATATCATTCTGTGCTATATATGGAAATAACGCACGATATATCCTACTGAGTAATAAAAGTAAAATATGCTGTTTATATATGGAAAGGGATATATCTATTATCGGTTATTCCTGACGCAATCCCATCTGCGATTCTTTGCATGCTTTCCACTGAATTTATTGTACAATATTAATTGATATCTTTCCTTATACTGATTGTAATATATATTTAGGAAAGATCTGATTTAATTGACTATGTGGATAAGTGCTTTTATATGGTATATGCTAGAAACATATGTGATCTCTGAAATATGGAAAGTTGTGGCATGGATGTTAATTCGTGATAGCTGTGATCTGATCTGATTATGTGCTAAACATGGTAAATATATTGATCTGATGCTATGTGCTAAACATGGAAAATGTTTGATAAGTTGCTATCTCGTGTGCTAAACATGGAAAGTAAGTCTGGATTGATTTAGTCAATTAACTGATAGCAGGGAATCACATATTGAAAGATCTGATATGGTAAATATAATGCGAACTTATTGAATAAGCCTTGACTTCCAAACTTGAGCTTTATATGGAAAAAAAATCATGCTTTATGAGCCTATGACCGTTGTGAATATTTATTGTGGCATAATTTACAATGGCATGTTTGACTCTCGAAATTACATGGACTATATGCTTGATTTGGTGATTAATCTATGATTTGATTTCCATGAAAGTGTTGAGCGAAAAGATCTATATATGTGAGCTACATTTCATAATTTTGAAAAAACTAAGAATAAGAGAACCTACAACTACGAGAGTTTTGAGCAGAAACATTACTAAGAGATTCCTGACCGATTCTTTGGGACAGCTTTCTGCCTACCTGATCGATCACCTGCGAAGCACTGAACGTACTGAGTTATTCCAACCTCCCACCATATATTCTGTCTTCGGACGTGAGCAATACCAAGAAGCAAGTCGATGTTTACGCACACGTGAAGGAAGGACGAGTTCCGGGGGCCCTTCGGTAGTGAGCTGTGTCTGTCGGATCAGGAGATTCCGAGGAACGAAAATCGGCGTGTGGTAACCTAGTGTGTCTAGTGTTCGACTTGTTTCGGTTGTGTATTAGGCTACTCAATGAAGCTGGCAAATAGGAGAAAGACTCTTATAATTGCTCTTGACTTGTGTTTTAGTTATCCTTAGCCTTACATCGGGTCCAAGTTTGGTCAGCATCCAGAGGTAGTCATCATATCTTCTGCTGATCCCAGTGAGAGATCCCTCTTAACTCAAACTCGTTCGGCTTCTTGATCTTGTCCGGTGACCTCCAAATATTTTCACGAACTTCTTCAAGGAAAGGTATCTCTATCCGAATATTCTCCCAAGGCGTGTCGATCCGAACGGTCCCTGGTGTTAGTCTAGTGAGGGAGCGGGTCGTTGTGCGATCAACTCTGGTAAGCTTGGGATGTCTTGCTCATAGTCTTCACCTTCCTGAAGTTCTTCAGCTTCTATAAGTACGAGGTCTACCGAGGCTTTTTGTAGGAAGTGTCTTACGTCCTGAAGCCGTTGTCTTTTATGCTTTTCGGGCATGGAATGGGTCATCCACTGTCCTTCGAATATGTATTTGTCTATGACCTCGTGTGGGTTGACGCCATGTCCGGATGGTCCCAGTTGTTCTGGAGCAATTGAGGGAGTCGCCTGAGTCTGCGCTAGGGCGACGAGCATGGCAGCGCTTGCTTCTTGTTCCGGAAGCAAGGGGCTTGTGAAGGTCGGTGGTGTGGGCGGAGGCGTCCGTAGCTGAAAGATTTGTGGGCTGAGGCGTCCGTAGCTGAAAGATTGGTGGGTTGATATGGGTTAGAGTGGTGGTGGTGCGGTACGTGGTGTGGGTAGTTTGGGTGTGGGTGGTTTGTGTTTGGGTTTAGGTTTGTGTTTCACCTGCTCCAGCACTTGTTTGCGTTGCGCCCGAGCCTTGTCCTTGGCCACTCGTCGTTTCAGTCCTTGGCCTCTTCTCCCCCTCATGAGGATCCTGATCGTCAGGATCGTCATGTCGTCGTCTAGATTGGGAGCTTTGGCCTCGGCACGTTTGGGTTGGTGGCTCAGGATGGTCCACAGTCGCCTATAGAGTGATTCCTCCTGAGGCGACCGGATGGTGAGACCAATGAGGCGGGCTAGCAGAATATCATGGAGCTGGGTGATTGGGATGGTGTATGGGTTGATGAGGATGGAAGAGTTTTGTAGATGGTCGGTGGGAGTGGGTTGTGAGGTCGGCTTGTGCTGAAGCTGGCTCCGGACGGGTGCTTTTCCCTCGATCTTGACGGGACGTCTCGATAGTCATACGCACGCTCTCCATAATCTTGTCTTCGAAAGATTTAAGTGCTGAGGAGAGGGCGGCTTTGAGGTGGTCTTCAGTCACAAATGGGGCGGACGCCTCCTGGGATGTTCCAGGACGACTAATGTCGCCTGTTATCAACCCTTGAGCAGACACCGGCTCCTCAGGTTGGCTGACAGTCACTTGAGGTTGTGACTGTTCGAGCCTTCCACCCAATCCTTGAGGTGAATCACTAGGATTCTCCTATATGGGTGTTACGGCAGGTTCTGTTTGAACCTGCGAACCAGACACCGGTAGGCTGTGCTAGGGCCCCAAGATTGAGCGATGAAGTGGTCCGCAGCACTTGAAGGAATGATCGGCACGGTTTCTAATGTGTTGGTGACGGTGGTGAAGAGGGACTCTATTGTATGCTTAATCTTCTTGGAGTCCGTCTTATCCATTGAATCTCCTCACCGGACTCCGTGTCAGACGAGGTGGCAGTGTGAGCAGAGGGTTCACGTACAATGTCCTCACGAGCCTGTTCCGTCACCAGTGAAAGTGAGCTTTGCCCCACTTCTGCCGGCAACATTTGAAGAAGTGATCAGCACGGTATCTGGTCGGTGGTGACGGTCGGAAGAGGACTTGATTTGTATGCTAAGTCGCCTGGGAGAGTCCGTCTTATCATGCTGATTTCCTCATCAGACTCCGTGTCAAAACTGAAAAACTTTCTTACATGCGAAATTTTTAAATCCGAGAAAATAATTTTCAACTGAGAATTTTTTTTCCGAGAATTTCTCTTTAAAACTCACGCAAACATCGAAGTTTCCCAGGAAATTATTTCTCGGGTAATTCATCATATAATCACGTCTCTTCAAACTGCGAATTTTTCCTGACGTGTTAAATTTTTTCTCGTGTTAAATCTTTTTTTCCTCAAACTCATTCAAGTCTTGATCCCTTACACTTTAATCCTATCCCCCTAGACCACTTTTGACAAAATTTACTCCTCAAATCTCGTGTTTAAATTTCTAGAACTTCTCCGAACTTCAAGATATATTTTCCCTTCATACGTTTTCGACCATCACACACGTTCACTTAGTTCTTAGAAATTCTTTAAAACGATTTTTCTCAAACTCTACTCGTTCAACTCATATTTCTCATCTCGTTCGTTACTAACCCTCTTATCTATACAAGATCAAAACCACGGACGATTCGACGCACCAACCATGTCTGCCACAAATGACATCTCAACAGTGGGCTCGGACACCAGACCCCCGATGCTGCGACAAGGCGATTACAGCATATGGACAAACAGGTTCCTCACGTTCATCAGGAACAAAGGCGCACCACTCTCTCAATACCTACTGGACTCCATCTTCAACGGTCCAGCACAGTTCTGGACAATCATCCCTGCTCAACCAAACGCAAACCCTCCCATGGATGAACGCCGCACTTCAAGAGGCCCCATTAATGAGGATGAAGAGGCTCGCCTACAGGCCGATGAGACTGCCAAAGGATACCTCTTCCAGGCTATGGGCAACGAATCTACGCTCACATCGAGTGCTGCACAACTGCTAAGGAAATATGGGATGAACTCGTGGAAATCATGGCAGGCACAACTGAGAGTGCTCAGGGGAGGAAATCAGCATGTCTCTCGCAGTATGAACACTTCCAGGCCTATGAAGGAGAGGATGCGTGACACATACCTCCGATACTTGAAGGTCGTCAATGAACTCAAGAAAGCCAAGATCTCGAGGGACAAATTCGATATCAACAAACGCTTCCTTGGTAGCCTCAAACCACATTGGGCAATGCAACCGTGATGATGATTCAGAGTAAGGACCTCTCTAACACCTCCATCCATGCTCTCTCCGACAGTCTGTCTGCCCATGCTCCTTACGTGCAACCTCAGTCCACCAACACTCGAGTCGACCCACTGGCTCTCCTCTCGAACAAGACTACCGAACGATCTTCGCCTCTAAGACCAAACAGAACAAAGGGAAGCTACCAGCTGTTGTATCTGACACCTCTTCAGGATCCGAACCTGATACAGAATCTGATGAAGATGTTCGTGATCTACGCAAGCACAATGCTCACAAAGATGGTCTCAAAGAAGATCGGAAAAAATCCTTATCCTCCTCCAATCGCCAAAGAACCTTTAGCGGCACTAAAAACACCACTCCCACGGAGGAAGCTAAGCCGATAAAGAAGGAGGAGGATTCAGCACCTCAAAGGTCTGTGAAGTGCTTTCGGTGTGGAAAGTTAGGCCACTTTGCCAAGGAATGCCACGCCCCACGCGTGAAGGACTCTGGCTACTACGACCGTAAGGCCAGAATGACCCGCAAAATGGAAAGTGGGAAAGTTCTACTCACCGAAGAAGCTGAATGGGTGAACAACACTTCAGAAGACGAGGAGCCTAAGGATGAAGATTGCTTCATGGCAAGGCTGGTCGAACATGACGAGGACGAGGAGATGTTAACACCGATGAGAACACAGCTAAGACTCCTATCAACGCCGAGTCTGAGGTACGAATTTCACAACTCGAGGATGTGTTCAATCACCATCACACCATTAAGAACCCACCGTAGACGCTAGGGATTATGATGAACTTAAGCTAAAATTTGAAAACAACTATGCCTTACTTAGTTTAAAAGTAGAAGAGCTCGCTTGTGCAAACGAACGTCTAATGGCCTCTGAAGCGTTAGTCAAACGTCTGCAAAGCAAGAATAAACAAAGTGAGACTAAGGTTAAGGAAACCACACTGGCCATCAGTTCATGCGAAACATCTCGTCTCCTAACGGCATCCCAATACGAACTGCTTACAAAGGAAAGATTTAGGCTGTACCGAAAGGTGAAACAACTTGAAGAGCAACTTCACCTTAGAAACAAAAACACACGTATCTTATGCCAGTTGAACCAACCGGCAGAAACAGAATTCTACGATGCCTGGGAGGGAATCGGCCTGGCAAGCATTGCAAACCAACGCCGCTAACGGTTAAAAGGTATAACATGTGTAACACTACGTTCCTGCAAACAAGAAAGGGTGCTCCCTCGCAACTTATGCCATTTGTGAAATCATCCTCCGTTGTCATCTCGGAAGAAAAGAGAGTACAGAACATTCATTGGGCGGAAATCGCGTATGACTACACAGAATTGAATGCTAGTGATAAGACTAAGATATCTTCACTCTCGGAGGATGTTGAAACTCTACTCCCAACCAAAGAACAGGAAATTGATTTCCGAGAAGCGCTCTCTCGCACCTATATCCCGGAGAAACTTCTGCTCATAGCAGAACTAGAACGAACACTAGAATTAGAGCGGAAGGCCTTCGCAGAGGAGCGAGATGATCTACTTAGCAAAATCTTTACACTAGAACAATTTCACAATACGAACAATCCCTCTACATCGAGTCAAGTACCCGATTCTCAAACATGCAAATGTAAGAGCACGGCGAAGATGACTCCTGAAGCTGAAACTTGTTCAAACACTAACTCTCGTATTCCTATGGATACAGAATGTGAGTTCGACGTCTCTGGAAGGGAGTTCATTTGAAATAGAGGAGAACCCGCTCTTCGATGACAAGAAGAAAGGACCATCCTATACTCGTCTTTCCTCTTTATGTAGTGAATCTCAATATCGTTAGGACGTAGATAATTATGTTACCAGAATGTATCTTCCTTTTACCAAGCTAATGTCTATGTGTTGCTGCAATGACTTTGTTTCTCCCACGCTTCCATGAATATGAACACATGAACATGCAACACTTCGACCATGCAAGCGAATCCCCTCTGCGACGCCTTTGCATTCTCCCATTTTGCCTAAAACTACGGTGAAGCGAAAACGCCTTTCGTCGTCAAAAGCAAAGTCACCTACTGCTCGCAAGCAAAGGCAACTAAAAACCGAAGGACGAAAACAACAACAACATCCCTCACACCAATTCATGCATAAGGCACCATACATACAAGCACAAGTTAGGCAAATATGGGTTAAAAAAACCATAATCCCGCCTCATCAAACAAATCACGACGTGAAACCTAAATTAGATCTAGCGCAACCTGATTTAGACCCCACATTTCCCATTAAGCGCATGAAATTTTACTCGTTTCACAATAAGGTCCCGTTCGTAAACGGGGACCCAACGTTTTGTTAATGATTGCAGGTCTGTTATGTGTGGTATCTAGACTCGGGTTGCTCCACACACATGCCGGGGAACAAGGAGCTGTTGAGCAACTTCTCCGAGCGCTATCTCGGAAGGGTCTCCTTCGGAAACAGTCAAATGGCGCCAATTCTCAGAACTGGTGATCTCGTCCATGACAAACTGACGATTAAGGGCATCTCTTACGTCGAGGGTTTGAGCTACAATCTCTTCAGCATTGGTCGTTTCTGCGACAAAGGATACAAGGTTCTTTTCGAATCTGACATCTGCAGCATTATAGATGCCTCGGGACAGCCTCTTCTTTCTGGAACGCGCACGTCTTACCTTTACGTACTCAATCTTACGACCTCTCGACCAATGCCTTCTCTCTCGAGCTGCACCCAAATTGAACGATCTATGGCACCGGCGTCTTTCACACCTTAATTTCAAGACTATCAACAACTGCGTCAGAATAAACTCGTCAATGGTCTACCCCAACTGTCATATCATAAGGAACACCTCTGCTCTGCTTGTGAATTGGGGAAGATGAAGCGATCGTCTCACGCCTCCAAGGAACACCGTCCTCTAAGCTCATCCTTGAGCTCTTACACATGGATCTATGTGGCCCAATGCCTACGGCTACACTCGGAGGAAGACGGTATATTCTTGTGATTGTCGACGACTTCTCACGCTTATGTGGACGAAACTCGTTCGCACAAAGGATGAAGTTCCTGATTTAATCATCGAGTTTGTTGTTACGTCCCAAACTCTTCATCAACAGAAGGTTCGGATTATCAGAACTGACAATGGAACTGAGTTTAAGAACAAGAAGCTCAGTGATTTCTATGCCACTCGGGCATCACCTGTAGCACCCGGGTTCCCCGTAAGTCTTTAGGGCCAATAAATTAGCGAAATATGATTTTGTGCTCTACGTGCATCTATGCAATTTACGTACATTTGTATGATTTATGTGCCTCTATGTTACTTATGTGCCTTAAGTGCTTACGAGATTAAGGTAACTCGTGGAAATTAAATTGGGGTCACACGGTCCCCGGATTTATAAGAATTTCGAAAATAGGCCCAAGAGGGAAATTAGGCAATGAGTAAAAATGTGACTAAAGGTCTCAAGTGGGCTAGGAATTTAGAAATTGGCCCAAAACCCTTAGAAATGACTTCAGCAAACAAACTCCCTTGATTTAAGGGATATTTTCGTCACCTAAGCCCTACCCACCCAAACCTTATTTAGAAAATCATTTCAAGTCCATCAAAAACTCCATAACCAAGAACGAACGTGAGTTCAAGCTAAGAGAAGGGAAACACGAGACCAACTTTGTGCTTTGGAAGAAGGTAAGAAAACCTCTAGACCTACACCTTATGTTCGAAGCTTAATAAATAGGGGTGTATTGTATACGGCAAAGCCCTAGATTTGGGGGATGAAGTCATAGTTGGGAAATCCTTGAGTTTCTTAGAATTTGGTTAACTTAGGTTATTTTGAGCTAGCTCTAGACGTTTTTGGGTTGCATAGACCATAGAACTTATGAAATCTGAAAAGAGGGGTTACGATTTAATTTTGAGAAGATGAAAGTTGAAGGTTTCGACCGAAAGTGGAGAATTGATTTAAAAATCGGACAATCTGATTTGAATAGTAGTTTCGATCGAAACCTAGTACATTAGGGCAGGGCTTGAACTCAATAAAATAAGTTTCGATCAATTTTTATTGTATAGTTAGTAAATTGAGCTAAGTAAAAGTTTCGACCAAATTAATTGTTAAGATAGTAAATCGGGTGAATCGATTTAAAGCTATTGAATAGGACGATCCATGAGTTTCGATCGAAACTCCCCTCAAATATATATAAGAATCGATCGAAAGTGACCACATGCATGCAAAATTGATCGAAAGTGACGAGGGCTGACGTCATCACGCGGCGAAACTGATGCCGTTGGAGAACCAATCGGGCGAAACCCTAAATCGATCGAAGGCAATCCCAAATTTACACCTAGTTTCGGGCGAAACTAGGATGACGACATGATGTCGTCACCAAGCGGCGAAACCCAGCCCATAACACCCTCAATCTATCGAAAGTGAGCAAATCGATCGAAACCTCATCTCATACCACACTTAATCGATCGAAAGTG
Source organism: Craterostigma plantagineum (assembly GCA_027422505.1). Taxonomy (NCBI): domain Eukaryota; kingdom Viridiplantae; phylum Streptophyta; class Magnoliopsida; order Lamiales; family Linderniaceae; genus Craterostigma; species Craterostigma plantagineum. The sequence goes on from JAPQWV010003305.1 coordinate 20,537, forward strand.
GTTAATTGCATCGCTTAGTATCGATCGAAACCAAGATGATGAAATTGTGGCGTAAGACACGGCGAAACCCTTGAATTGATCGAAAGTGGTTACTTCTCATGCATGATTCCAATTGAAATTAGAATTTGATGTAGACAAGTTTCGATCGAAACTAGAAATTTATGTATATCAATTGGATAGACTTAATCGAGCGAAACCTAGCAAATCCAATGACTTTCGCCGAGACACATATGATTTAGAACAAATTAATTCTAACATGACTTAGCATAGAAATTAAATGACTTGGGAAATTTAATAAGGCAAATCAATTGACTTGGAGTCTAGGAAATTTATACAAGTCCAAATAAGTAGCGTAACGGAAATTAATTATTTTGACAAGTTAACTAAGGAAACAATGTACTAACACTCCAATGATATTATGTTTAAAGGTCGTACGTTCGGAGCTAACGGGGAGGATACTAATTACCTTCGGACGACAGGTAAGTAGAAGTCCAACTACGACACACAACTTGATTTACGTGCCTAATTTGTGTGATTACGTGCTTATGTGGTTTCATGACTTCGTAAATTGATTTAAGTATTTAAATGTGGTAAACCTATGTTGCATTTACTTGCATCTGCATATGCATACTCACGTGCACACACGAACTCGTGAGGAAGGGTCGTGGGATTGAGTGTGCGTAATGATGTGTCGCTTGTACGCGACGAGGACTTGCCGATGTGGGCAAGTGTGTCGGCTCGTAGTTGAGTCAGGGGCTGTCTACTATGCTACCAGGCGGCGTTTTAGCGTCATCGTACTATTATTTTAGATATATATATTGATATCCTGTGGATAGGATTTGGGCATGGCCCGTGGCGGTAAGGTGCGACCTGGAGGGTGCGACCTGAGGGTGTAAGCGACACGGGGTGGAACCCTGGTGTAGGCTACCTCAGCGTGGGCTACCAGCGTGAGCGACCGCCGGACAGTCGGGGACGACCGGGATTTATATGGCGACTTAGGGGAACGATGTGCATCCTAGGGTTGGCCATCCGGCGTGGACCGCTGTCGTGTTGTCCCTGAGGGACGTGAGCTCTTGTGGTGCATAGTGAGATTAGCCGAGGGCCCAGAGTGACATTAGTCCGAGGACGTTGGTACGATTGTGATATGCATCGGCGCGGTTCGCCTTTGCGAGTGTTATATGCATCGGCGCGGATTGCCGTTGCGGGGGAGTGACACGTGCACACATGCATGATTTCTGCTTACTGAGCCTCGGTGGCTCATTCCTTACGTTGTGTGTTGTAGGCACCGGCGATCACGGTATGTGACCGTGTTTTGAAGGCAAGGCCAACCTTTTGGAGCTTCGTGCTACTTTTGGGGTGGACGTGTGTGTGTGGATGACGACCTGTGAGGCCGGGCGCATAGGAACTCTTGCTGTGCCGACACACCTTCGCCGTTGTAGTTAGACCATGTCTGGAACTTGATGTTCGACATGCATTCTTTTGTCTTGTATAGAACTATGTTCCACTTCGTAAATGGAAAATGAAAAAATTTGTACGCGTTTTCGGTGCACTTCTTTACTTTCAAACTCGTTAGGCACGTAGAAGTGCGCTAGGTTAGGCGTTTAGGAAGTCGGGGCGTCACATCACCCAGCAGTTCTCAGCTGTGAAGACACCGGAACAGAATGGTGTCGTTGAGCGTAAGAATAGGACATTAGTTGAAGCAGCTAGGACTCTCCTCATCCAATCCGGACTTCCTCACTCTCTTTGGGGCGAAGCTACGACTTGTTACACGCAGAACCGGGCTTCCATCCACAAGAGATTCAACCGCACCCCATACGAGATGATGAATAACCGTCGTATCCCAGATATATCTTATCTAAGGGTCTTCGGTTGCCGATGTTTTGTGGCCAATGATCGTCAACATCTTGGGAAGCTTGATCCAAAAGCACTTGAAGGCATCTTTGTGGATATTCGCTGAACTCGAAGGCATACAGAGTCTATCTTAGGGAGAAACGATCAGTAATAGAGAGCACAAATGTCACCTTTGACGAAAGCGAAGGCGACCACATGGCTTCTGCTCATATCAGTCCAGAACCAGGTCTTCTACAGTCGTTGACAAAAGGTCAACTTTCAACGACGGGAACTTCCTCATCTGAGGGCAATTCTGGTGAACTGGATCTCGATCTGCTCTTCGAGTACTTCTATCCAGTCCCCAAGACTCCCGTCGCCACCACTCAAACTACCGCTGCACCCACCCCACCTACACCACCAGCTATCGGCGATGATGTCGTCCCTCCAAACTTGGATGATCTCAATCTCAACGAAGATGACATTTTACCCAAGCCTGGGAACATTGCTGATCCTGATGCTGAACCTTCTCAATCTACTACAATTGAGATCTCTTCTTCGGACACCGGACCCCAATCTAATGAGCCTCCAATCGATACAAATGCGGCTAGCTCCTCACAGACCAATGTACCGCTTTGGGCTCGCTCTCATCCTACGGATCAGATTATTGGGGATCCCACATCCGGTGTTTCGACGCGTTCAGCGACGATGAATGAAAGTCTGTTCGCTTGCTATCTCAGTCAAGCCGAACCATCACGAGTAGCTGAAGCTCTCAACGATCCTGATTGGCTGATTGCAATGCAGGAGGTAATAAATCAGTTTGAACGTTTACAAGTTTGGGAACTCGTACCACACCCTCACAACAGATCCATTATCTGCACGAAGTGGATCTTCAAGAACAAAAGGATGAAACGGTGTTGTCATCCGCAATAAAGCAAGACTTGTGGCTAAGGGGTACAACCAACAAGAAGGCATCGACTACGATGAAACTTTTGCCCCCGTGCCAGGATCGAAGCAATACAAATTTTTCTTGCCTTTGCTGCTCACAAGAACTTTAAAGTCTACCAAATGGACGTGAAGACTGCATTTCTGAATGGATTTCTCAAAGAAGAAGTGTACGTTTGATCAACCTGAAGGATTCTTGAGCGAAGAGTTTCCTCATCACGTATATCGACTCTACAAGGCCCTCTACGGACTAAAAACAGGCTCCCCGAGCTTGGTATGACGTCCTTTCAAGACTTCCTTGTTCAGTCTGGATTAAAGAAAGGGGATACAACTCTCTCACCAAGCGGAGTGGCCCAGACATCATGATTGTACAGATTTATGTTGATGACATCATTTTGGATCGACTAAACCACAACTGTGTGAAGAGTTCGCAAAATTGATGAAAGAGAATTCGAAATGAGTATGATGGGCGAGCTGAATTTCTTTCTTGGTCTTCAAGTAAGCAACTCCCCGACGGAATCTTCATCAACCAGACCAAATACATCCATGACATCCTCGAGAAATATGGAATGAAGGATGCTAAGACTGCTGCTACACCTATGTCACCCTCTGGCCGACTCGACGCGGACCCATCTGGTGCTCCGTTGACCAAACCGTCTATCGTGGGATAATAGGCTCTCTTCTATACCTAACTGCTAGTCGATCGGATATCGTTCTCTCGACAGGAATCTGCGATCGTCTTTCATGCTACACCGAAGGAATCCCATCTCACTGCTGTCAAAAAGATTCTCCGCTATCTCAAAGGAAAACCCAATCTGGGTTTGTGGTACCCCACTCGATCGGACTTCAAACTGGTTGGAATTTCTGACTCGGATTACGCAGGATGCAAGATGGATCGAAAAGCACCTCTGGAGCTGCACACTTCTTGGGCGGTAAACTCGTGAGTTGGTCTTCTCGAAAACAAAACTGTGTCTCGACTTCGTCGACGGAGGCAGAATACGTCGCCGCCGCTAGTTGTTGCTCATAGCTTTTGTGGATGAGAACCCAACTACGAGATTTTAATTTTCATGTTGATAAAATTCCCATTTATTGTGACTCGAAGAGTGCGATTGCGATGACGAGTAATCCGGTACATCACTCAAGAACGAACACATAGATATTCGTCACCACTTCATCAAAGAACATGTTGAACAAGGGACGATTGAATTGCACTACGTCACTACCGAAGATCAACTAGCCGACATTTTCACAAAACCGTAGGATGTCAAACGATTCCAACACCTTGTGACTATGTTGGGCATGTTGAATATTCCGTTGTGATCAATCGACCCTACATGAACTTTGATAAAGTGTACATATGTCTTTTCACTTCACTTCATTCTCTATGTGTCTTCTGAATTATGTCTCTTAAGGGGGAGATTTCGATTAAGGGGGAGTCTCTGCTTTTTCCGTTATTTAAAAAGGGAGTTTTCGATTAAGGGGAGTTTCTGATTTTGCCTATTAGAAAAAAGGGGGCTGAAATTTTAATTTAAATTTTGGTCAAACGGAGTCAAAATTGGACCAATTGAATTTTTGGGTTGAAATTTTAAATTTTGGTCAAACTGCGTCAAATTTGGACCAATTGAACTCCAATTGGACCCAATTTTGACCAAGCCCGCGAAATTCGGCCCAGGATCCAAGTTTGAACAAGCCCGCGAATTTCGGCCCATTTTACTCAAAATCTCGCATGAACAGTCCCAAAACCCCCAAAACACTTAACTTTTTTCACAATCCTTCCAAATTCCCGAGAAAAATTTAAAATTTCGCACCCTCCTTCGAAATTTCTCAAAACCCTCGCAATCTTCATCTTCTTCAAATCCGTCTTCAAACTCCGTTTTTCTGCGTTCTCCATCGTCAAAATCAGCTTTTCGGTATGAAGACATCGTAAATAAACTGCTTCTCGTTCGATTTACTCCGTTTTAGCCCCGACTGTTAAGTATTAGGTTTTGAATTATTTTTTTCTGCTTTAATTCGGACGTATGTTAGGTTTTTCGGTGTTTAAAACCCCCCAAATATGTATTGCCCGTCAAATTTCGAGTCGATTGGGTCCAGTTTATTGCATTTTGGTTAAGATTTGAGTGGGTCTAAGGCAAAAATCACAGCGTCGCTTTGAACGTTTTCGCACAGTGTTCTTCACCGAGAAACTTTTTAGGAAAAATACTTTAACAATAGATTTTCGCTGCTACAGTGATTAAGGTTCCGCGAAAATTTTATCCGAGAAATTTCTTGCGTTAAAATTTTCGCTGCTACAGTGTGTGAAGTCCCGCGAAAGTTTTCATCCTAGAATTTTCTTACGATTAAAACTTTTGCTGCTACAGTGAGTCATGCCCCGCAAAACTTTCATACACCTCACGTCATTTACATTTTTTAGCATCTTCACTATTTCGCAACTACAGTAACCAAAATTTTCTCAATCTGCAAAATTAAATTTTTCTCGGACCCATGCTAATCAATTCTTTCGCAGCTACAGTGGTTCAATAATTATCAACCCTTACATGCATCATCTTTTCGCGGATCACGAAACTTTCTCAATCTGCAAAAATTTTATGAGAAATTTCTTTTCACTTGTCAAAACTAAGAAATTTCAACCCGAGAAATTTTATCACTTGAGCAGATGTTTCTTCAAAGCTTTATCACTCCGCGAAACTTTCATTTCACTTGAGAAAAATTCAGAACTTGCGAAAGTTTGCTAACTTGAAAAATTTCTCTACTTGCGAAAATTTAATAACTTTTGAGAAAATATGTTAACCGAGAAATTTTTGGATAACTTATAAATTTGATAACTTGAATGCGAACATTTCCCACTATATGCGAAACTTTACTCTGAATACGAAATCTCTTTAACGTGCGAAAATTTTTCCTTATACGCGAAAATTCATGGATAAATTGAATGCGAAATTTCTTTGACGTGCGAAAATTTTCTTACATGCGAAAATCTTTGGGTAACTTGAATGCGACAATTCCCACTGCATGCGAAAATTTTACTCTGAATGCGAAATTTCCTTGATATATGCGAAAATTACTCTGACTGCGAAATTTCCTGATGTGCGAAAATTTCCCACTACATGCGAAAATCTTACACTAAATACGAAAACGTCCTCTTGACTTGTCTATGTGTGATAATCAGCAAATTTTCTCATTACATGCGAAAATTTTGGACAACTTGCTAGATGTCTTAACTTGCGAAAAATTTCCCTACGCGAAATTCTACACCAAATGTGAAATTTTTTTTCGGCTTGCTCAAGTACCAAAATTTTCTCATCTCACATAAACATCTTCAATCCTGAAAATTTTCTAAGTGTTGGAAAAATTTGTATGAATTCCTGAAATTGTCGAAACTCGCCATCACATGACCATCATTCTATCTTAACGCCTTTATCTCAAAAGGACTCTTACTTAGCTTGAGTTTTAACTTTACTTTTATCTTTACGATTTTGGGCATTTTTATGCTTCGTTTTATTTATTTTGCCCATGACTTACCTATAATCCATCTTCTCGTACTTTAGTCCGTACTAATTATGCTTCAATTTCTGTCGAGCACAGACATGACTAACACAAACCAAGAAGCACTTGAAGCGCTTGAGGCTGCCGCAATTCAAAGGGACGTCGCTCGCATCGAACTCAATATATTGACGTACGTTCCACCGATCGATGAGGTATTCCCAACAAGTAGATGGGCTGCCTTGATACCAAACAACCACATGGTGGACTTGGACAACTTCCGGTGCGATGCTCCCATCATCATAGAGATCCTCAAAGGGCATCCACTCCGCCACGCCCTCACTCATGGCGAGCCAGAAACGCAAGTCTATCTTCAACAATTCTGGCACACATTGCAGATTGCTGGACCACACTACCCGCGCTTCAGCAATGTCCGCCACAATCGATCAAGAAACAGTAGTCCTCACCCGCAAGATCGTCCAAGAAGTTCTTGACCTCCCTGTCTACTCATCCTATGATCCACTACCGACGCCGAACAACTTATTGAAGACATCGACAAATTGGGCTATCAACCAGAAAACAAGAAGAAGAAGGACCCACTTGTTCTCAGTGAAGTCACCACACGCAATCTACCTCAACCCTGGCGAACACTGTATCTACTGATAAACAAATGCATGTCAGGAAGCATGCTGGTCAGGACCGTGGCAACCATCAAATCCTTACCATCCTCACCGGCATCGCCCACAACCGCAAGTACAACTACGCTGAAATAATATGGATGGACCTCGTCTCCATGATTCAACGTCGCGATCGGGAAGTCGCCAAGGCAGTCACAAACCGCTTTGTACCCTACATGCGGTGGCTCCCAGCGTTCATCAAACACTTCCGCCTGCTCTCCACCAACATCCGCGTCCGCCCAGCAACTGAACACTTCATAATCCCCATTGTCTAGAAGTTCGCCAAGAAAAACACTCCGGCAAAAGATCGACACGCTATGATAATCCCGGACGACGTTCTCGCCTATGCAGACCCGACCAATCCGCATGTACGAGAATATCGCGCCTCCACAGCCACATTCAGCGAAAGCCCCCGTCCACTATCCATTGTCCCTACGGAGTAGATCAACCCCACTGCTCCTAACCCCGGGACTAGCCAAAACCCCACTACCACTTCTAAAAAGACATCGGGTCGCGCCGCATCCTCTTCCACCCGCGAACCGAAAAAAACGGTCGCATGAGGATGACGTAAGCCGCACCACGGAGCTTCGATCGAAACAAAAACATGATCGACCTCCTCAGTCACAGACAAGCCGAGCCCAACCCTTAGGTACAGGAGGTGATGTGTTCACCTCCCGAGTAGAAGACGTGGCATTTGGCTCAACCACGCAAACGACCCCATCAATCCACTAATCTTCCTCTCTACAGGAAGATATTTCATTCCACGAGGAACCACGTATGCCATCGACATCCCACTTGGAGATAGTCGATGTTGAAACAAGCAGTCCTTCGCCTCAGACTGCATCCTCTTCAATCACATCGAGTCTAGTGCCCTCACTCCCCATAATTTCATACGTTTCTAGGACACATACACCTTTTACTGCACTACAGAGTCTTCGTGATTCTGTCGGAACGCTCGGTGATGTCTCTGTGACTGAGAGCGGAAGACCTAGCACGGCCAACATCACAAAAACCGTGAGTCTAGGCCATCATTCGTTTGAGTCTGCTCATTGATGATGCCAACGGGAAGTCTTAGTGACCCCGTCTTTCCCGTCCTGTGCAAACGAGCGGCCGATCGGCTATCTTCTCCGATTCGGTGACAGTTGGATTTCTTCGTGATTCCAACTTGTTAAACTTACGCCAGTTCATCACCGAGACCGCGCTAGAGACTCGTCTTCAAGAGTTTGCAAAGACTCTTGAGACGTCCATCCTCGACAAAGTCTATGCGCGTCGATGCGTCCACCATCGACAAAGGCAAAGGTGTGGCCCCGGAGACGCCACCACCAACGCAAAATGTGGACGCAGAACTGTTCTCTCCTCTATTTCCGCAAAGGAGCTCTTCTACATCCTACGAGCAAGATTCGAATCAATGATGGAACACGACGAGGAGGAACAGCAAATGAAGAAAATCGTGACTCAACCAATGACTTGCCGCACTCAAGGCGAGTCTAGCGGGATCAGGCGCGACGATCAAGACGATGATCAAGATCGCCGCGAGGGGGAGAATAGGCAGCAAGCCTCACAAACTCAAGGACCAGTACAATCAACGCCGCTTCCTCCTCTGCACCTGAAACGACGCCCGCAACAGAAACCTCACACCCCTCTAGCCAAAAATCCCACCCTATTAACCCCGAGTCACTAGCCAAATCACCCTCACCACCACCTACTACAGTCTCCGAACCTCTAATCGTCACATCGGCGTTAGAGACCAACACCACACCTTCTCCACCCACCATCTCAGAACCTCTAACTGTCACATCGACGTTAGAGGCCACCACCATATCTCCACCACCCGAACCCAAATCATCATCGCCAAAACCATCACCTCGACCGAGCCACCAGAATCCCCACCACAACCATCCACAAACTCCTCCGACGCAACACCCTCACCACCACACAGCCATACCCCTCTCAATACCGATTCCAACGTAGCTTCCGAGGACTTCTACTGCGCACAGAACGAGATCGAGGCCTACATCTTTAACGATGAATGGTTGTACACACCCGTCGATGCAGTAGCAGCCAGGAAGTTGGTGGAAAATGCTCGACGTCTGCTAAAGGAAGCTTCGCTTACGCTGATCAACACTGCAGACGACGAGAACGGAGAGGAGTACGACGTCGAACCCGCCGAGCTCGAGAACATTCTACAATTCCAAGCGCAACAAGTTGAGGCTCCTGCTGCTCAACTGGATGTGCCCACGGCGGATATACCGGAAGCACCGTGGGAAAACAAAAAGATCACCGCGCCATTCCAAGAAGAGATCAGGAAGAGGATCTGGCGGCGCAAGGAGCAGATCATCACGACCTTCGACGAATATGAGCTGATGAACATCCAAAATTGGAGCGAGGAAAAGAAGAAGCTCTATCGATGGAGCCTTCTTTGCCACAAGTGCACAAAGAGGACGTTGTCCGATGAGGAAAACATCGCTCTGGAAATGAATCGGGCCCCCATCTGCAAAGTCACTGACCTTCGGCAAGAGTCGAAAGGACGTGTCCACTATCCAGTGTTCACGGTAATGAGGCAGGATGAGAGCTACAGTAAAGTGAGTGAGGCGGACTTCAAGTTTCTGCACCTGGGTGATCTGTACAGCATGCTGGAATCCCTGAAACAGTTCAGACTCGTCATCAGAAGTACTGGACATCTCGTACGAGCTGAACCGGTCACCATGGGATATGTGGCTCTCAAGCGCCACATGCTCCGACAGGTCAGATTCCTCGCCACCCACGATCTGCAGATGGCGGTGGATCACAACCTAAAGAAGGTGAACCTGACTCGCCCATCTTTCAAGAACGCGGACGACTACCGAGAGGGCGATGTGATCGACGGAGATGATCCGACAGTCACCTGCTCGAACTACAAGGGAAAGATGAGGCTGCTGCGCTGCTCCGAAGTGGCAAAGTTCTCGGATGGAACGCTCATCATCATCCAAGACAAACTCATGAGGATTTGCCGCATCCTTTCGGAAGAAGATCCACTCTGTCGATCCAAGTTCGCGAAGTTCATTGACACTATAGCTGATCGAATAGTCCTTCGAAGGAATCTCCGCGCCTTCGAGTTCAAGCTAGGACTTCGCGAAACACACACTCGCTAATCCACCATCATAACGCCCAAGATCCAAGACTCCCAACAATTGACACAAGGGGGAGATTGTTAGGATATTTATAGATTGTGTCAATAGTTTAAGTCTTGGGATTAATATTGTAATTATCCTTTTAGCTTGGCTTGGACTAGAATGTAATTAGTTAATCTTTAGTGTTTGGGCCTTAAATATACCTATGGTTAATGTGGTATATAAGGTTTTACCAACACTATTTTCAAAGTAATCAAAGATCAAAAGGCTAACATACTTTTTCACACAATACACACACTTGAAGGTGAGAATCTCTCCCTTTTTCATTCCATCAAAGCCTCTTTGATTCCTTGTTTGGTGCAATTGGGACCAACAGACTTAATCAAATCGAATTTCAATTTCCACTGTTTGCGAGCGAGAAAGTTCTTCGATGCATTTAACCTTTAAACTCCAGTTCAGTCCTAACTTTCAATCGAACACTAATAACGCAAAAAATAAAAGTTATATTCACTCACAACGATCAAGAAACATCGAAACTAGCCTATTATGCAGTTTTTTTAACCTAGATTAAACTTAGAGAAGGTCTGAAATACTGCAAGCAAGTGTTTGAGTTCTCAGAATATGAACAGTCGAGAAATTATCACAGAATCAAACGAAATATTCCAAATACAGAGGCAAATCTAGTTTAAATGCACGAAAAACCCTAAAGGAAGTCAAATCTACCTTCAAAAAAGACGAAAATGGTTGGAAGGTTGAAAGATTTTGAAGATTTTGACGTTGGTCTTTTGAGAGAAAAAGTTTTTTCGCGAGAAAATTTGACTGTTGAGTTTTGCGATAGAGGGTTTTGCGTGATTTTAGGGATTTTCGACTGCAAACTAATGATTCGTTTAATTTGGGCTGATTAGACATTTTCGATACTTAGAGAATTAAGCCATTACTATTTGCGTTCGAGAAACTTACGATCGAGAAATTTGTTTTGGTTACTGTTTGAATTTTCGCTCGACAATTCCGATCAAAATCTTTTTGGTTCCTGTTAATTTTTCGCTCGACAATATGAAGGCGAAAATTACAATTTGGTCCCAAATTAATTTGCGCTCGAGAAACTGCGATTGAAAATTGCAAATTCGCCATATTTCTCGATAGTAAGTTTACCTTAATATTTCAGATTGATCCTAAATTTTAGGAATAAACCACAGAATTACTCCTTCTAATTATAAACGAAAATGCAATTAACTCCCTGTATTTTCAAAGAAGTGACATTCGGCTCCAAAATTGATCTTCGATAATCTGCATTACTTAGAGCAAAATGTCGAGAATATTAGAGTTAATCAAGAAGTAATTGATCTACTAAGGCTCCCCCTGTATTGTTTTATCAATGTCTTGAGACGTGAAATTTTGTGAGGTCCTCCTTATTTAAGCATTGACCAAAGCAATTCTAGAATGAAAATTTCTGCAACACTTAAGAAAAGAACATGCTCAAAACATGGAATCATTGTAATGCTCCCCTCAAATAGTGCACATGTATCGATTTTATCACGTAATCAAGCAAATCAATACAAGTAACAATCATTATTATACGCAATTAGGCAATTTCACTTAGATACATGGTCCCCAAATCATGTATTAAAATGTTGCGGGAGGTATGAGCATAAACAAGTAAAGTCGCATTTTAATCAATTCCGTACCAATGCAAGTTAAACATGCATTCAAAATGTGCGATTTATATATATATATATATATATATACATATATAATTTTTTATTTATTTTATTATTCTATTTTTTATATTATTTTTATTGTTATAATAATTATTTTTTAATTGTATATATTAATAGTATTATGAGGATGGGGTCAGATTATTTTGCTACGATCATCGTCACGCCTAAATTTCACAAGACACTTGAAAAAATCACATACTGTCAGTCATGTCGTCAAACTAAAGAGTCCTAAGTTCATTGAATGATCCATTTCGACAATACTGAATTCATTCTAGCACTCGATTATTTATGCCTGTGATGATTATATATATATATCCTCAAGTCAACACAAGCAATCTTAAGTCCATTTACCTGTGATCGAGGGGTTTTTTAATCATTTCACCTTGCGAGAGATCGTCGATGTGGAATCATAGAGACTGTGAAAGGTTTTAATTTGGTCTTGACTAAGAAGGAAGGATAGTTTTGGAGTTGTGGACTAAAGTTCTTCTTCCTTTTCTTCGTCGTTCTCCTCCTTTTGCCGTTTTTCTCTATATTGTTTATCATTCATTATCCTTCAATGATTTTTCTTTGATTCAGTCTGCACTGCTCAAGCTGAAGCTCCACTTCTCTACGAGGCTGAGAGATTATCTAAGGCGAAGTTCTTCTTGTTCGTTCTCGGGCCGATACTGCGCTCCTTTTCTCTTAATCCCTAGTGAAGTTTCAGAGATTATCAATTTGAAGAAGTTCGCAGTTATGGAATTCGAACCCAATGTATTGTTAGGGATGTGCCCTCGGAATGCCATCGAGGATGTAATGAAAAGGGCATGTATTTAATAATCGATGTATTATTCGCTATGTATTTGAATAATGTATTCTTATACTATGAATGGAATTTATTTTATTATTTATTCTTTCAAAGGCATATTATTTATTTACCTATTAAGTCTTACTAGGCATCCGGTGAGACGGTAAATAAATAAATCCCAAATATCGTGAGTTTAGTTACCGATTCTCATAGGATGAGAGAGGGGCACCGATGAGCTATTAGCCTCCGATATTAACTTAGTCCATAAGTCTTAGACCTCAGTAGGGTGACTGAGCGTCAATTACGACTTATTTGTTGACGACTCTTATATGGTTGTGCCAACCATTAGCTTGGGAAGCGGGAGGTCGTAACGTTGGTATAAGTTGATTAGGGAATTAACTTGTACTTGGACACGACTCGCAATAGACGATCACATGGGCCTTATCGTTACTCTGGTAGCGTCAATGATCGATCGATTGACTATAGTAGTGTGCGTGGACCTTAGACCGAAGGGTTTTGACGGAGTTTGACTTTGGGGTCTTGTATGTCTCTAGTTTGCTAGGCCCACCTTGTTCGGGGACGAACATGGGTCAGCGGCGACATGCGGTCTTGACAACAAAGGGTAACTGCCGTGCTTAGACTATCGTTAGGGATTCACTATCTCGTTAGTAACTGAGACATGTGTCCTATGCATATTCGGGGACGGAAATTACAGTCTTCGGCCGAATCTATAAACTGACTTACGTGGGACGTCAGAGCAGTTTAGTAATTTCACCAGTCACGAGTTAGTCGTAGAGTCGAGTCTAGTGAGTTTGACGTAACCATGACTCTCACTCGAAGATCGTACTCAACACGGGATCTATTCGGTACCACGGGATTGGCTAGGGCGCTTACCAAATTCTTGGATTCCTCCCTTGCCGGGTTGAGACGAACCAAGAGAGTCGGGCTTAAAATGATCACTGTGATAGTGCCTAACTATTATGAGATGTAAATAGATTTAACAGTCTTAGAGATGTTAATAAAAATGTTGAATACAAGTTTTAGAAACTGTATTTATATGGACGTAAATTCACGGAACAAAGTGATGAAGAATGAGGCGTAAGTAGGTTCACAACGATGAGCAAGGCTCGTCACAGTCGTGAAGCATGTCTACAAAGTTGCAGTAGATTCAAAAATTCATATCTCCCAATATAGACCTCTGATTGAGCATCCCTTTGGTCAGAATCAAGATTGGTGAGTCTTTTAACAATGGTTAAAATTTCAGGGCAATCGGACATCGTTTACCCTTCGATCGGATCGAAATACGAAACTGTCGTAAAGCTGTCAGGGCAGTCACAGCCGTGACAAACCTTTGCATGTGGCCGTGACACATGGCAGTGAGCTCGTTTTCTGCCCTGACAGTGTCACGGCCGTGACAGACTTGACCCAGGCCGTGACCGACAGTTTTTTGGTCAATTTGAGCCAAATCAAATCCAATTTTGTTCATTGTTCTTTTGTTAGACTTTGGGGACAATGTCTAGTTATTGATGACAAAAATCAAAGGAATCAACAAGAATGAGTCATGTAGGACATGATCTCATTTAATTAAGGTTAAAATCATTTTCAAGGTTGAAATGGAATTTTATTATTAGGCTTCGAGCTAATTTCGTCATATGATTATTCCATACATTCTCACACTAAAACTTGAGTTTAGAGAGTGGTGAGAGCTTCTTAGGTTGTTCTTAGAGAAAACCCTAAGTGTGTTTGAGTTGTAGTAATCAAACACACTAAAACACATCTTTATAAAACATTCTTTACTTCCTCTAGCCATCCTTGGGAGGTGAAGTTTGTGGCACGTCACGGGGTCGGCGAGACTCTCTTTGGGACAGTTCGTGAGCTAAGGGAGCTAAGGATCTTCGCGACGAAGGTAAGATCCCTGTTTTTATCCTGTCATACGTGCGTTTTCTTTATTTAACCGAGTATCCTGGGCAACCGTAAGGGGAACCCGGAAAAATTTTAAATTCCGCTGCGTCCGGGGCAAGGCCCCGGGTCAACCGGGGTTTCCCAACAGTGGTATCAGAGCCATAGGCTCGGTTATAAGAAACAACATAAACGAGTCCGAAACGAACTCGGTTGTGCAAGTCACTAAGTCGCTCGAGCGTCATAGCATGAGTTGTACTTAGTTCGAGTTTGTAAACGATCGCTCGCTTGGTCGGAGGTCGCCTAGTTGCGAGCGGTCCGACGTAGCGTAGCAACGTGGAGAGAAAACCTAGTGGGAGTCTCCTCACGGTTCGTAACTTGACACTGGGCTCGTAAGTCTACAGCCCATATTTTTGTTTCGGTTCTTTGAGCGTTTTGTTGTCGTGAACGTGTTTATGTTGTATGCATGTATGTATGACACGTATTAAGACGTCGGCGTGGACTTAGACTCTATTTCCGGGTGATATGTTAAGGGTGACAAGGACCCCCCGTTTTGTATTTTATTCATTAGTATACAGGTTGTCTGGACTGCTGATCCCCCCGTTTTGTACTTTAATTAATATTTAGAAAAATTAATTTTAGTACGATGGCCGTACGAGTACGAAACGAGTCCAAGAGAAGGCCTTCGAAGACTTGGAGGTCGTTCGAGAACATAGTGCGAAGCTGAAGAGAAGAGATGTAATTTTATAAAAATAAATGTAGTAGAGTAGAAATAGTCCACGTAGACGATCTTATAGCAAACTAGGTTACCGCGAATACTTGCATGTTTGTTTGACGTACGTGCGTGTTTGAGTGCTTACATGTGTGAGACGTATTCTCCCGGTTTGACTATACTAAGTAGGTAAAGGGATGGGGTTCCTGTCTTCTATCAAGCTCAAAACCATTGCGGCTTGAGTGTCGTGTGCTGTTTTTCCGAGTTATCGGCGCCAATCATCTTGCTCTTGTCGTAGTTGGTCCGGGTGCGTTGAGACAATAAAGTCAAGCTCATTATTGAAACGACTTGAGTGTATGTGCGGTTTGTTCCGAGTAATCGGCACCCAACATTTTACTCTTGACGTGGATATTTTGAGTGACTGTCTAAATGCCGCTCTCCGAAACATATTCACGCCTTATAAAGAGTTATCCTACAGGCGGGAATTAAATGTTACGATGAGCCAGACGTTGATAGGTCACACTTAGACGGTTATTTCCCAATTATTCCTGTTAGGGTGAGGGTTCCTGAACGGAGACAAAGTTGTTGAAACACTCATGAGATGGACTCGTGTAAGACATGGGTTCATCTATGGGTTCGTGTGGGACACCTCGCCGTCCGAGTTATGGGCCAACAAACTGTTAGGTTGAGGCTCATTTCTGTGGAGCGGGGAAATCAACTTTACTATGAAACTATCAACGGGTTTCCGAATCTCTATCGGGAGAATGTGATTTTGAGAAAATAGTGGGAGCCAAGCCAAATTGTTAAAGTCCTTATTTGTGCTTGTAGAATAATACGTTGACCCCTTCAATGCTTTATTTTTCTGCAGATTGTTTTCTTTCTTGTTTGTATACAAAATGACGTCACCATTCAATTTACTGATCACGCAAAATCGTTTGGAGGGTCCAAACCTTGCGGACTGGCTCCGTACTTGAGGATAGTCCTCACTCTGGAACGCCTAGAGTATGTCCTTGAGGGGACCCATACCTTTCGAACCCCAAGAGGGTGCGAGTGATGCTGACAGGGAATATTATGCCAAATGGATGGCTGATAGTGCCCGTGTCAAGGCTTATATGTTAGCTGGGATGAATAATGATCTGCAGCGCCAGCATGAGGGTATGCAATGCGCGAGATATCGATCCATCTGAAGGAGTTGTACGGCGAGCAGTCGAGATCGTCTCGATATCATGCTGCCGACAATATCTTTCATACCAAGATGACTGAGGACGCAGATGTCGCAGCACATGTGCGTAAGCTTATTGGGTACATCGAGGAACTGGGATCTCTCGGTTGTCCCATTCACAACGAGCTTCAGATTGACCTGATCCTTCAGTCACTCCCAGCTTCATTTGCTCAGTTTATTATAAACTATAATCTGAGTGATAGGCGATTTTTACTTCCTGAACTCATGAACACGTTGGTTCAGACTCAGCGTGAGCTAAAGAAAGGAAAGGGAAAAGAGGTTGCGCTTGTTGCGACTATAAGGTCTAAAAGATCTAAGTCGAACAAGCCCAAGCCCAAGCCTAATAAGCCAAAAAAGGAGGATTAAGAAAAAGGGCAACGCCAAAATGAACGTGCCTAACTTTCCGAAGGTGACTGATAGGTGCCTTCACTGCCAAGAGCTGGGCCATTGGAAAAGGGACTGCCCAAGCTTCGAGCTTCTGGGGCATCAGGTAAGTTTTAGAAACTTATTGTTCACTTACTGTATTTTCCACTTTGTGGATTCTTGACTCAGGAGCTAGTGCTCACATTTGTGTTTTGAACCAGGGTCTGGAACGAAGTAGGAACTGACGGAACGAGAAGTCTTGATCAACGTTGGAAGCGGACATAGTGTACCTGCTAGTCATGTTGGATCGAAGACTCTTGTATTATGTTCTGAACATGTATTATATTTATCCGATGTACTTGTATTGCCCAGGGGCTGAAAAATATTATTTCTATTCCGGCTTTGAGTAAAATGGTTATGAATTTCGGTTCAATAATAATATTTGTGATATTTATTTTGGAAAATAAATGCGTCGGAATGCAACGTTAAAAATGGTTTATATTACGTTACGTCCAGGACATGCGAATGTAGTTACCGACAAACGTAACTTAGAGTTAAATAAAAAGTATTTGTGGCATCTTAGACTTGGTCATGCCGGAGTTCGAAAGATTCAAGAGTTGGAGAAACAAAACATTATTAAGCCTACGGAATCAGATTCCTATCCAACGTGCGAGTCTGTATCCTCGGCAAAATGACTAAGTCTCCTTTTACAGGGACTTTTCAAAGAGCCACTAATCTTTTGGATTTGATCCATACAGACGTTTGTGGACCATTTAGTGTAGCGGCCCAAGGTAATGTCCATTATTTCGTGACTTTCACAGATGATCACTCTCGCTACGGCTTGGTGTATCTGTTGAAGCACAAGTCTGAAACGCTTGAAAAGTTCAAGGAATTAAAGACTTTAGTGGAAAATCAACTGGGGGCAAATTAAAGTCGTACGATCAGATCGAGGCGGCGAGTATATGAGTCTCGAGTTCGATGATTTTTTGAAAGAAAATGGAATTATTTCGCAGTTTTACACCGCCCGTGACACCACAACTGAATGGTGTTGCCGAACGCAGAAATCGAACATTATTAGATAAAGTTCGATTTATGCTAAGCTATACAGATCTTCCCATATCGTTATGGGGATATGCTTTGCAAACTGCTGTTTATGTTTTGAACAGAACCCCTTCGAAGTCTGGAGATAGGGTACCTTACGAAATTTGGAATGGTAAGAAGCCCAACTTGAATACTTAATGGTTTGGGGATGCCCTGCCTATGTGAAAAGCTAGTAAAAACAAACTCGAATCTAGGTGCATGAAAGGACGTTTCGTCGTGTATCTCGATGATAGCATGGGATATTATTTTTACCTCCATGATGATCAAAGGATCGTCGTCGCCATTCATGCTCACTTTCTTGAGGAACAGTTCATTCGAGAAGGTGAAGCTGGCAGAGAAGTGACTCTTGGAGAGTTGGATGAAATGCCTCCAGAACATCAGTGCCTGAGGGCACATATGAGCAGTCCGAGATGCACCCAGAATTGTGCAGGTCAGGTAGAATATCTCGCATGCCTGAGAGATATGGTATGGTACAACGTCGAGCACGGGGGTGCAGCGACTGAGGGGATCGTTGGTGATGACCCTGCTACCTTTGACCAGGCAATGATGGATGTCGACTCTAAGAAATGGGTTAGAAGCTATGAAAGCAGAGATGGACTCAATGCACACTAACCAAGTCTGGACTCTAGTAGACCTACCCGAAGGTTTTAGACCTATAGGGTGTAATGGATCTACAAGAGAAGATTGGATCTGACGGACAGGTTGAAACCTACAACTAGGCTAGTAGCGAAAGGGTATAATCAAAAAAGGGCATTGATTATGACGAAACCTTTTTACCTGTTGCAATGATTAAGTCCATCCGTATTTTACTTGCTAGCACATACTATGATTACGAAATCTGGAAGATGGATGTGAAAAACCACTTTCCTAAATGGATTCCTCTAGGAGGAAATCTATATGGAGCAGCCCAAGGGTTTTACATCGCAAGCAGATGTTCACAAAGTGTGCAAGCTTAACAGGTCTATTTATGGACTTAAGCAAGCGTCTAGAAGCTGGAATCTTCGATTTGATGAAGTAGTTAGGAACTACGGATTCTTAAAGAATGAAGATGAGCCTTGCATTTATAAGAAGGTCAGTGGGAGTAAGATATCGTTCCTCGTATTGTATGTGGATGACATCCTTTTGATGGGAAACGATATCGGAATGCTTTCGGAGGTGAAAGTTTGGCTTCGACCGAGTTCTCCATGAAAGACCTGGAGAAGCAACTATATTCTTGGAATTCGCCTTTTTAGAGATCGAGCGAATCGAATGATAGGTCTATCTCAGGCCCTTTACTTAGAAAAGATCCTAAATGTTTTCGAATGGATGAATCTAAAAAGAGTTCTTGCCAATGCGACATGGGATTCATCTCTCGAAATCCATGTGTCCTCAAAGTGAGGAAGCAGGAAGGAAATGAGTGAAATTCCTTACGCATCAGCAATAGGTAGCCTAATGTATGCGATGCTATGTACGGCGGCCAGACATTGCATTTGCTTTGAGCATAGTCAGTCGGTACCGAGTCTAATCCTGGTAAAGAACATTGGAATGCAGTAAAGAATATCTTCAAGTACCTTAGACGGACTAAAGATATGATATTGATTTATGGAAATAGAGAATTAGAGGTGGAGGACGGTTATACCGATTCGGATTTCCAGTTGGACGTGGATGACCGAAAATCCACTTCTGGTTTTCGTCTATACGCTCAATGGTGGAGCAGTGTCTTGAAAAGTTCTAAGCAAAGCACTACTGCCGATTCCACCACTGAGGAGGAGTATATTTGCGGCGTCTGAGGCAGCAAAGGAAGGTCTTAGGATGAGAAAGTTCTTAGAAGAACTCCAAGTTGTTCCAGGCATAGTGGACCGTCCGCTACCATTGTGTGTGACAATAGTGGGGCAGTAGCACAAGCCAGGAACCTAGGTCTCTCACTCAAAGTCCAAACACATAGAAAGAAAATACCACGTGCTGCGTGGGTTCGTTGAGAATGGCTACATAGCTGTGCAGAAAATAGCCACCGCGGATAACGTGGCGGACCCGTTCACTAAGCCTCTCTCACAGGCAGTGCTTGACCACACCTCCATAAATGGGGTTACAATATCATAGCGCATGGCATTGAGTGCAAGTGGGAGATTGTTAGGGATGTGCCCTCGGAATGCCGTTCGAGGATGTAATGAATAGGGCATGTATGTAATAATCGATGTATTATTCGCTATGTATTTGAATAATGTATTCTTATACTATGAATGGAACTTATATTTTATTATTTATTCTTTCAAAGGCATATTATTTATTTACCTATTAAGTCTTACTAGGCATCGGTGAGACGGTAAATAAATCCCAAATATCGTGAGTTTAGTCACCGATTCTAATAGGATTGAGAGAGGGCACCGATGAGCTATTAGCCTCCGATATTAACTTAGTCCATAAGTCTTAGACCTCAGTAGGGTGACTGAACGTCAATTACGACTTATTTGTTGAACGACTCTTATATGGTTTGTGCCAACCATTCGCTTGGGAAGCGGAGGTCGTAATGTTGGTATAAGTTTGAATTAGGGAATTAACTTGTACTTGGACACGCCTCCGATATTAACTTAGTCCATATGTCTTAGACCTCAAGGACATACTCTAGGCGTTCCAGAGTGAGGACTATCCTCAAGTTACGGAGCCAGTCCGCAAGATTTGTGTGGCAACCCTCGTTTTCTAATTAGGATTAGTGGCGGATTTCCGCAACGTAAGCCGCGGAAGGGCTGTCTAATTAAAACTTTTCCTAAGTAATATATATCTGTAAAGTCTGTCTACATTGTTATTTCTATACGGGCCGAAGCCCCCAAAAATCTAAAGAACAAAGTGCTAATGCCGCTCCACAGTCTTCTTCCATGTACCCCCCCCGCCCTCAAAGTCGTGGCACCGCCACCAGCCGCCTCAGTCTCAACGCATATCAGCGTCAGACTCAGTACCTACAACACGTAAACACTGAGCAATTTGCCCAGTAGGTGAATAAAATGCATGTATGTAAGTGTGCACTCAACCCCAATCCCATATCTCACAACATGATGCACACTCTTTATTTTCCAACGTTCCTATTTCACACATACAGGGCCCTAGGTTAGGCTCGACACCTCCGCGCGCACTAGACTACTGGGAGGCCACCCCCCAAGTCTCGCGGCGACTACGCCGGTAGTGCACTGATCGATCACGTCAATGGCCTCCTACCAGGTCGTATATCTCCCGCACCAATCAAAAATCCCCATCCGTCGGTATGCACCTCGAATCGATCACGTCCGAGTAGACAGATCGATCACGTCTGTCTCCGCCAGGTGCCCAGTGAGCCCAACCTCGCTCCTCTAAGAGTCGTCAATCACAAACATCGCATTCTACTACCCCGTACGTGAATATCTCATATCCTACCGTCACACCACGGTATAATCATCTCTCGCCCTAACGTGATATGCACGTGCCATGCATATAAAAATGTCATAAAACTGATTTATATAAAACGTACGTAAAACATATAAATCACATAAGTCACGTAAATCACATATCACATGAAAACACATAATCGTGTTTACGTATTGTAGGTGATGATCATGTGACGCCGGGGCCCGATGAGGGCGGGAGTGATCGCCGGTGCCAGAGAGGTGCACGGACAAGAGCGGCTCCTGGCAGCTTCTAGGCGAAGGGGTACGTGAACGAACATATCCGACACCCGAATGAGAGGGGATCCTGAGACTGACAATGTATGGGCGTGTCAGGCTAAGAATCGTATAAGGGAATTGATAGTACTACTCATATCACCAAGGTCGACCTACCTTTTCGGGAGTCCCATCTATAGAAACTCGAAGTTAAGCGTGCTTGACTTGGGGCAATCTAGGGATGGGTGACCCCCTGGGAAGTTTCTCAGGGTGCGTGTGAGCGAGTGCACGAGCACGCTAAAAGGTTAAATGGTGGTACGTGGGGCCAGACTATCAGTCGAAGTGTGGTGGGCCCAACCCCACTAGTCCGGGTAGGGACCGAAGCTATAGTGACACCCGGTATGGGACGGGTCGTTGCAGGTGGTATCAGAGCACAACCTCTAGCAGTACGGTGCTGGTTCGGGGACGAACCAGGCGGAAGCTGGTGGGCATGTGACGCCCGGGGCCGATGAGGGCGGGGAGTAGGCTTCTAGGCGAAGGGGTACGTGAACGAACCGATCCGACACCCGAATGAGAGGGGATCCTGAGACTGACAATGTATGGGCGTGTCAGGCTAAGAATCGTAAGGGATTGATAGTACTACTCATATCACCAAGTTCGACCTACCTTTTTCGGGAGTCCATCTATAGAAACTCCGAAGTTAAGCGTGCTTGACTTGGGGCATATCTAGGGATGGGTGACCCCTGGGAAGTTTCTCAGGGTGCGTGTGAGCGAGTGCACGAAGCACGCTAAAAGGTTAAATGGTGGTACAGTGGGGCCAGACTATCAGTCGGAGTGTGGTGGGCCCAACCCCACTAGTCCCGGTAGGGACCGAAGCTATAGTGACACCCCGGTATGGAACGGGTTGTTGCAATTTGGACCCTCCAAACGATTTTGCGTGATTAGTAAATTGAATGGTGACGTCATTTTGTATACAAACAAGAAAGAAAACAATCTGCAGAAAAATAAAGCATTGAAGGGGTCAATGTATTATTCTACAAGCACAAATAAGGACTTTAACAATTTGGCTTGGTTCCCACTATTTTTCTCAAAATCCCATTCTCCCTATAGAGATTTCGGAAACCTCGTTGA
>JAPQWV010003306.1:0-43112 GCA_027422505.1 Craterostigma plantagineum
TTATTCGCAAATAATCTCTTGTTCTTATAATTCGGTAATGTATTATTCACATTTCTACCAAAATTATACATATTTTTAAGCCCGGCCCGCGAGGCACGAGGCCCACATCGTGCCGCGGACGTTTAATTTTTCAGCCCGCCATGCACGACCCGCAGTAAGTGGGCTCTGGCCCAGCCCGGCTCGCACGTCACCTGAGGCCTATTGACATGTGGGCCTGCACGTTCCACCCATGCACACCTTTCGTTGGTGCACAAAAGTTTCAATTCTGATAGATACCTAGTGTTGAAGACTTTTTTCGGCTGCTACTAAATTATTTTTAAGTTCCAGTTGTTACTTCTGTGTTTAAAGGCTTTTCCAATTGATGTTCAAAGTGTTTTCGATGTAGGTATTCCTAACGTCTAGTGTCGTGATTTCAAAAAGTTACAAATGTGATTTAGGTGTTAGAACTATTTTAGTCATTTCTAGAATTCCATTAGCAATTAGCGAGCTTACATCTAGAAAATTTCGTTTTGGATAATTAAAATCACGACGTATACGTTATAGGTTTCTACCAGAATTGAAAATATTTAGACATCAACTGAAAAAAACTAAAATAGAGCCAAATGGAATTGAAAAATAGTTTGAGTACCACTTGAAAATGTCTTAAACAAAGAGGTTTCTACGAGAATTGAAAATAATTTGTGTCCAAACTCGAAAATAACTTTTTGTCGAAAGGAAAGCAAGGACAAAATGGAGATTTTCGTTCATTATATCATCTTTTTTTTTTTAAATGTTTTTTTAGGTTGCGCTGCTGAGTTTGATCACTACTTGCATGATGCATCTGTGAATTGAAGTTTGAAACACTGTCAAAAAACAACCACCTCCTCTCTCCATCCCTAATTTTGGGGAAGATTGTGCTATGGAAAAGGTGGTGGTCAAAACTCCGATGGCGCAAGAAGTTCATCTCAGGTGGGAATAATACACAGTACATAATTCTTTGATTTTGTAATAATGGTATTGAATGTATCGATTTGGGTTCAGTGAAAGCGAAAAATCTCAATAGCTCTTCTGATGTGGGCTCGCAGGCGGTCAAATACTGAAGGAGCTGAATTTATTGATTGCTTCGATTGGCAGAGAAAGGCGTTTTGTCTGGCTAATGAATTGCAGGACAGACTCGTCAAATCAACTGAAGAGTGTGAGTTCTGATACTGAGTTGAGCAAACAACTCTTGATGTTAGAACAATGGGCTCTCGCAATCAAATTCAGCTGGACGCAGGGCGGAAGTACCATGGAGGATTAATGTAGTTTGAAACTATGTAGTTTTAATCTGCTGCAGAAAAGAAATCCCTGTTGGAAGGATACTCTCATCGTGTTGTGTGTGAACTATTTAGAAATGTAAGTGAAACCGGTTTATGACGACTTCTTTATTAACATCCATTGCTGACTTTCAATCTTTCTTTACACGTAGAAATGTGTGTGTCTGTGTGCAGTGCAATGTGTGAAATTTGTTGTTCCATAATTCCTCTTTGCTAGCATGATCAGTAGAAGATCCCTCTAATCTTGCATCACTTCATAATGTTCACAGACATGTTCTAAGTTCTCTTTAACTGTCAGCATCTGAGACCGGTCATCAAGAGTGATTTTCTTGATGTTGTCTTCATCAATCTCGTCAGTTTCTTACTGCTAATGTTTCATGTAGTTGACGAGAAAAGCTAAGATTACTTGGCAATGAAGAACGTTAATTGATATGAAACCGAATAACTAAAGTATTCTGTTTTCTACAAATGAAATCAAATTATAAAAGATAGGTTAGCATTTGCATTTTGTACTGACACGGGGAAGATTTTGGCCTACGATTATTTTGGAATTTACACAGATAAAGCTAGGTTAAAGAAGCAGAAAGCATGTATAACGTGCTGTGGCTAAGGACTTTGTGCGAGTTTTGGAACGAGCATGATATAGGCCGGATACAAATCCGTTGGACGCCTCAGATTCGTGGTGAAGTGATTTTCTCAGGCAGGTATATATTAATTTGTGTATGTAAAGACAGTACATACTTGCACTGACTTTTAAGTTATTCTGCACATTTTCATGGACAGAAGAGTGTTGGCATGAGATGAGATGTGTGCTCTAACTTGTAAAAATGGCTTTTCAAATCTGTCTTCATCTCTTTAATTCCGTATAAGCTGGAATTCATTATATATTATCAAATGTAACTGTTGATTCATTTGCGTTCTTACATAGAATCTTAATTATGACGTATCGTGTGTTTTAGCAGATGGTGTTTTTACATGTGTTAGCTATCATCAATGCTCCTACATGCTTACATCGTGTCTGAGAAACTCTATCGATGATTATAATGAACTACGAATCTTTTTAGCACCTTATTATTTGAGAAGATGAAGATCCACGACAGGTTGGTTATACTGTGAATTTGCTGATGACGCAAACTCATCTCATCTCACAACACGCTATCGATGTGCTGTCGTTTTGGTTCCTTTGCTTTAGGTGTAATATATTTACAGCATTGTATGTGTAATAATTGCTGTCTTATTCTAAAGTTGGTAGCGGAAAGGCAACTTTCCAAGAATTTATTACCCAAATCTAAAAGTTGGTGGAAAATTTACAAAATCATAAGACGCTCTCCCCGCCCCGTGAAAATCATCGAGGCCATACACGTGTGCGGACCGATGTTGGAGTGTATGGACTCGTCCCACTATATAAACGCAGTCGCTGTACTAGGTTTTTCCTCCTTCACCGTGCCATCTCATTTCTTGATTCGAGGTAGGGTTTTTTTTTTTTCCTGCTTGCCAATCTTCATTTCATCTCGTCGAGGTTTAGCCGCTGTGGTGTTTCAGAGGTTTTGTTCATTTTCGTTTATGCGTTTTATTTATGATTCTGATGTAATTTATATGATCTTTTTTCTCGCAGACCTCGACGCAGCTGAATCCAAAGAATCTCAGAAGAACCATGTCGACCCGTTTCTCCCAACTCACGAGCCCTCAGATCAATGAGGTAAACGTTTAATTCGACCCCTTACCCATATCATCTCATTCATCTTTGTCAAACCACCGTAAATAGAATTCCAACTATTTATTACAGCAATCGTCTGGGCGTAAAGAAGCAGACATATCCTGGTCAAGTGATTTCTGGACATGCAGCAAGCAGCTGAAGCATTACACTGCATTTTCGAGGAAAGAGGCCAGCATTCAGGTTAGTCGAACATATGAACATATGCGACTCTCTGCGTGTGTGTGTGTGTGTGTTTTAGCGCCATTGTGTGTTCACTTTCTCTTACATTATCCAAATAGGATTTCCATGTCCATTCCTTTGTCTGGATCCTCAACGAAGGCACGCGAAACAGGATAGGTTATATCGAAGACCTGTACCAGGATTTGCAGGGCAATAAAATCGCGAGGGTGCAACGTTTCAGCAGTACGGCGGACGTGAAGTTCGAAATCCCTACGTTCTCCCCCAAATTCAGAGAAACCTTCTTCACCCCTTCGCTGCGCGAAATCCACCCGAGCTCGATCGTGGGCGTCGCAGCAGTTCTGAACCGTGCGCATTTCACCAAGTGCAGCAAGCTCCATCCTCACTATCCATACTCGACACCCTTCGTCTGCGAAAGGGAGTTCAACGACGATGTTCTTCGTCCCTTCGATATAACCAGCCTTAAGGGATACTCTGACCAGCCAATCCTCAAACGGTTGGAACACTGCGAAGAGGCCTCGAACGGAACGAGGAACCAAGCGTTGGGACAAGAACGTCCTTTCCAGTTAGTGCCTGACGTCAACGTCGAGGTTCTCTGTCAGAAAGATGGCGTACCATACTGTTGGTACAGGTGCAAGGTTCTGCGTAAGACTAGGAAAGGCTTTGAGGTTCTGCATTACGATGTCCTGGACAACGATGGACGGGGAAAAAGGGTAATGTACTTACTGTTTCTTTTTCTCACAGCATGCATCGTAAGTTAACTTGACGATTCGATATTTTTAATGGTATATTATTACAGGAAACTGTCCCGTCCTTTTCGGTTGCGGGGCGGGACGAGCTTAGGGTTAGGGTTGACTGGCGGCCCACGGTGAGGCCTTGGCCAAAGGTGGACCCTTTGGAGGTTCGCTTTGAACAGGGAATGCTTGTCGACCTGTGGCGGAGCGACAGCTGGCGAGAAGGGGTTATAACAGAAATTACGCCATCTGCAGACGACAGGCTTGAAATAATAGCGTACATTACTGGTAAAAATTCCAGCGCATCTTCTTTCTGGGGCCTGTGCTTCTTAATGTGATTCTAAGCTTGTTGTAATGATGAACTCTCTTCCTCTTTCTTGCGTTCGAATTCTTTTCAGCTGAGAACAAGTATGTTCGAGCGGAGAGAAAGGACGTTAGGGTGTCGAGGGAATGGGTCGAAGGTCGATGGAAGAAACTCGAAGCGAATCGCGACGTTCTCTCTACGATAGAATCGCTTATGAGAGGGAAGGCGAACGAAGTTCAAGGCGAGCCTCCGAAGAAGAAGAAGGCGAAGATTACGAAGGAGGAAGAACGGACGCCGCGTTCGAAAATGATCATGTGCTTGCCTATCGAATTCGGGAAGGCGGGCAGGCGCGGAAGGCCAGCAGGGCGGGGCGGTTCTTCGGGCAGTCGCGGAAGGCCAGCAGGGCGGGGCGGTTCTTCGGGCAGTCGCGGAAGTCCAGCAGGGCGGGGCGGTTCTTCGGGCAGTCGCGGAAGGCCAGCAGGGCGGGGCGGTTCTTCGGGCAGACGTGGAAGGCCAGCGGGGCGGGGCGGCGGTAGGGAAAAAGGTGAGCTCGGGATAATCTCAGCTGTGTGATGGTGTAGTAGTTTGTGTAGGGATATGATATGTGCAATCCCTACGGATTTTTTTTCGTCGTGCGAACTAAATTTGTAGTTTATAAAACCCTGTTTTCGTAGCAACTTGAAAATTACAATTGCGTTTGGATTCGCATATCTGCATGCAGTCGCGTGATTTTAAATTACGCATTTGAAACTCAAATCTGTCGTGCAGACATTAGGCATTTGAAATTCGGATTTTTTGGGATAGGGCTCGCGAGCTCGATTAGTCGGCTCGAGCTCGTGAAATGTCGAGCTCGAGCGAGCTAATGTCTGTCGAGCTTAGCTTTTCTTTTTAAATTCTTTTTATTAATTATTATTTGCGGAAAGCTGAAAAAGGACCACCTTTCATCGAATTCAAAATTCAACAAATAACTAATGTTTCGGTTTTTGAATGAAATCGAAATCGAAATCCGTTTAACTCCCAGACGGATTGATTTGGAGGAAATTCGGATTCAAAACGAAATCCGACTATAACGGCCATTACAGGCTTTCGCACCAATCTTTCGAGAAAAAGAAAAAGAAACGAAGGAATTGAATCGAAGAAAGCTAAGACCTTGATCTTCGACGGAAAAGCTTAGCCTTGGCTCTCTCAAGGGATATATTCAAACTTGCACGATCCATAACCTGTCGTTCAAACAAACAACGGCAACGGCCGTTAACATCGAAAGAAAACGAAGATGGATTGTTTACAAAGCGATGCGATTCCATTCTTACTCGGATCGAGGCCGCTCAAAATGGCGGCGGAATTGAAGTAGCAGCTCCCTCCTTTGCGCTTCATGTTCTGATAGTAACTGTTGAAGGCGTACGAAGCGTGGCTAACCACAGTGTTTGGAAGGTAACATCTTTCGTTCGACTGAATTGCGCTGCAGTTTGCGCCGTTCGCGCAGGCCCAGTTCGTAGCTGCTATCAAATCTGCCTCTGGCGTTTGCTCGTCTGCTACGCAGTAGTCTTCGAACTGCGCATCTGCGTTTTTTTTTTTTCAACTTTAGGGCCGTTTTCGTTTAGGACGGATGAAAAAGAGCGACTTACCGCTGTTGTTTAGGATGAAGAGAAGGACGATCGAGGCGAGGAGAATCCTTGACGACGACGGCATAGTGAGTTTTTCGTGGTTTTTTTTTTTTTTGTTCGATTTTTTTGTGAGCTGTAAGAAAGGCAAAAGCTACGTCTTATTGTAAGGATTTGGCGAGAACTAACTGAACATACATGGGATTATATTCTATCTTTGGGAAAAAAAGGACGAAGTGATGACTTGTAATGTGATATCATCTCTGAAACTGAAATCCCAATCTTATCCTTTACTGCATGCATTGCTGTGTATACGGTCAAGGGAGAGAACGTCATTTGTGAATATCCATCCACATGTAAATGTTTATATTTCTTGATATTTTTTCAACATATTTGCGTTGTAAAAATCCTGTCTTGAAGACTTGTAGCAGTTAATCTTGCTGGTTTCTTTTGTTGGCCGGCCAGGGGCAGAATCGTCTTTTTTGCTGATGGAGAATCAAATAGCACCTTATCAGCGAAGGGAAGCATAAAGTGGAAAAAGGCAAAAGCGACACGTTTTATGATTCGTGTTTTACTTAATAGATAGTGTAGTCTACTATCAAAATTAATAGTTAATTAAATTGCAAATCGAGCAACAAACAATTTTCGACTCATAGTGTTCTATCTATGATATCAATTATCAAATAAAATACACGTCTATGTTCAAAAGTGACGTTCTCGAGGAAATTTGTATGTAAGTTTACCAAACGGCTTCTCAATGTTTGGAGGTAAAACAAAGAGCTTGACGAAAAATAATTTTGTTCTAATTAATTTCTTAATAACGACGTTTACAATAGTTTTTTGTGGGGAATAAAATCAATATATAAAATTACTAGTATCTATACTTATATATATTATATAATTGGCTTGGATACAAACCGTTAATTCCAAATTGATTTGTCTGTAAAATTTCTGATTAATAAACTAATAATCTATTCTATTTAAAGAAACAATAAATAATAAAATTATTGTAGAAAAATATAACCACCTTCATCCACTATCAATATATAACGCTTAATATTTAAATTATTAAAAACTATTTTTTAAATTTAATTATTGGTTGCACACGTGTGGGAATGTGCGGGATAGCTACTTATCATTATCAGTATCACAATTCACAATCACAATAGCTACTCGATGCCTACACCCACTTTTTTAGCTTTTGATGTTTATTTTGCTTTCAAGATCATTTTTTTTTTGTCACAGATGATTATATAAAGCACTCTAGACAACACTTTAATTTTGTTAGCGAGCCCCCTAATAACTCGCGGCCCAACCCAACCCAACTTCCTAAAGAGATAAACCTCATTACTTATACTCCCTCTGTCCCGGCAACTTTATCACATAAGTTGTTGGGTACGCAAATTAAGTCGGCATTACTATAAGGGTAAATTCCTTATCGGGCCTTGTCAGTTTTAAAACTTCATGTTCAGTATCCCTACGAAAAATTCTTACTGTTAAGTACATCATCTGCAAAAAGTTGTGTGTTTAATACCCCTAAACAGTGAACAGACGGAAATACTCATTCCTGATATTAAATTGGACACATACCAACTGTTATTCTAATTATACCAACTGTTATTCTAATTATACCACAAAATAATGTTAAATTGAAATTATACAAACTGTTATCGTTATTATACCAGCAGAATTGAACCTAATAAACAGATGTTATAATTTACTCAATTTCTGGTATAATAGCAAAATTAGTTGGTATAATCTCCAATTTTGCTGTATAAAATTAATATAACTATATTTATTGGTATAATAACGAAGATAGATGGTATAATAACGAAAATATATGGTATAATTTCCACAATTTCTGGTATAATTGCAAAATTAGTTGGTATATTATTCAATTTCGCTATATAAAAATTAAAATAACAATATTTACTGGTATAATAACGAAAATAGATGGTATAATTTCTTCAATTTATGGTATAATAGCAAAATTAGTTGGTATAATATCCAATTTTGCTGTATAAAATTAAAATAACTTTATTTATTGGTATAATAACGGAGATAGATGGTATAATAACGAAGATGTATGGTATAATTTCCACAATTTCTGATATAATTGCAAAAATTAGTTGGTATATTATTCAATTTTACTGGTATGATAACGAAAATAGATGGTATAATCTCCTCAATTTTGGTATAATAGCAAAATCAGTATTTTTTTGGTATAAATTATAATACCTTTATTTATTGGTATAATTACGAAAACAGATGGTACAATTTCCATAATTTCTAGTATAATAGCATAATCAGTTGGTATAATGTCCAATTTCATTGTATAAAATTCGAATTATAATAACGTAGTATAATTTGGAACAT
The DNA here is from genome assembly GCA_027422505.1 of Craterostigma plantagineum. Taxonomy (NCBI): domain Eukaryota; kingdom Viridiplantae; phylum Streptophyta; class Magnoliopsida; order Lamiales; family Linderniaceae; genus Craterostigma; species Craterostigma plantagineum. The sequence goes on from JAPQWV010003306.1 coordinate 8,205, forward strand.
TTGGTATAATTTCTACAAATTTCTGGTATAATTTCAATTTTATTGGTTTAATAACAAGTTTTGTTGGTATAATTCATATGAAATAATTTATTCAACTTCAATGGAATATGTGAGCCAGAGGTATTTTCGTCTTTTTAACGCTGAAAAGACCTTTTAGGTACTGAACAGAAAGAAATTTTCAAATATGTACTTATAAGGAAGAAATAATTCGAGTGGTATTTAAGAGAAATTTTAAACTTCGACAGGACTGATAAGGAATTAACCCTTACTATAATAATATGGTACAATGAAAGGTAAAAAGTGCATATTTTGACACGTCTTTTAAGAATATTTAATATTATTATATGATTGTTTGTGATAGTTTTTTGCTAAATAAGGAAAGATGATAAAATTATTGGGATGTTCGAAATGGAAAAGTGTGATAAAATTAGCGGGACGAACGGAGTATATAATAACATATCAAAATATTTATATTATCACAACCCAATACATCAAGATTTATCTTTAGAAAGAACATAGTATTTTACCTGAAAGAAACATATGGGAACCTTCTTCGAAAAGACGCACAAAAGACGCGTTTTTTTTTTCTTGTCGAAGTTAACAATTACACCAGCCAATTTCGGTTATTTACATATTTACCCTTACTTTGAAAGGTGTCTTGGGGTTGGGGACCTCTTGTTCTTCAAAACACCGCCATTCATTGCACGCACGCTGTCATTTTTTGTTCATTATCAGATTATCATCATCTTATTACGGCTCATTTTATGATTAAAATGACGGTAATTATATAATTTGCGAGCGACATTCAAAGGCTCAGAAGTTTGTCTACACACTTAGCACGGGGCAATTAACTAATAATATGGAAATAAAGGGCACTTGCGTAATAAGTGTCGCAATAAGATTGACTATGAAAAGCAAAACTACGTAATAAGATTGTACAAACGAAGAGTTGGTTTGCTGCTAGAGACTCGTAAAGACCCATTAGAGCACTAATCCCTCTGCTGCTCTTCTCTTCCCCATCTCAGTAACTGTTCGAGCTGAATTTTCTTAATCGGTGGTAAAGAATGCTTTTTTAATATTTTTTTTTGTCGAGCTTTGTTTGTTTAATGCATAACTATGTTTTCTGGGGTTAATCAAGCTGTGGAAGTTTTTATTTGTGGACTACGATCTTACAGGCATAGATTTCTCTATGTAAGATAGCACTTCCATTATTGCCTTTGGGCTTTGGTTCTGAATCACGAGTTCTACTCATTTCTTTTCTACGTTATTGACAAATTTGCCGCTGAATTGTTTCATTATAGGCATCTGGGCATCGTTTTGTTGTTTGATCTTTACTCAGGTTTAATTTAATTTAAACATAGTTTTGCTCCTCTTAATAGGATAGGGACAAGGTCTACAGCAGAATTTACAGCAGTTGAATTCATAATTTTAGCTGCAAAGTGTATTCAAGAAATGCCTTTTGATGATTTCCTGCGATTGTTGATATGTTCATTGTGCTTATTGACCTCAAATATATGATGTCTGTCTTGCAAGGAGAAACTATACACATGTGTTGGCTTCATTCAATTCTTGTTGTATCTGTTTCTGTCCTTGGTGATTAGTTATTTCATTCAATGAAAAATCCTTATGACACCTTGAAACTTAGCAGTTTCTTGTTTAGTCAGGTGCTGCTCTTTACCACGATTTAGCTTAGGAGCATCGTTCTAGGATCGGTTGCAACTATTTCCCGTTTCATTGCCTTCGATTTCTGTACGTTCATTAATCTCGACACTCAATTCTTTTCATTCTCAGGTACCTTTAATTAACCTCGTCAATGAAGACAGTTGTTGTCTGAAAAAATAGCTGACGTTTTTACTCAGACGTCGAAATGCAAGCTTCTCGGGACTCCGAGCCACCCCACAATTTCCCCTCATTCTGCCCGCAGCTGACGAGCCATTACTGCGTTTCGAAGACTCAAAAACCAAGCGATAACTCGACTGCCACTAGTAGCCAAGCCGCCGAGCTATCCTTCCAAAACTTCACCGATCAGTTCTTCACCTTAGAATCCTCCCCAGCCATGGAATGCCCTTACTACAGTTCGCCCTCGGCTAGCCTCATTTCTTCCTCGAACAACAAATGCCCCTTTTCCCCACAATGTTCCCATTACTCCTCCTCAGCGTTGAGCGAATCGCCGGGCTTCGACGGGCCCACAAAACACGACCGACTATCTCAAATGGACCTCAAGCAGCTGCTCTTGGCCTGCGCCGAGCTGATCTCCGAGGCAGAAAGCCTCTCTCCTTCAGACGGCAACAGAAAAGTCGCGCTGTCTTCTTCAGAAACTCTCATGAACGTGTTGGAACAAAAGGTCTCTGTTTTCGGCGACCCTTTGCAGAGATTAGGCGCGTACATGTTAGAAGGATTGAGGGCAAGGCTGCTATCTTCGGGCAGCATAATATACAAGAAACTAAAGTGCGACGAGCCCACTAGCGCCGAGCTCATGTCTTACATGCAAGTCCTTTACCAAATATGCCCCTACTACAAATTCGCCTATGCCTCATCCAACGTAATAATCTCCGAAGCCATGGAAAACGAGCCCATAATCCACGTCGTAGATTTTCAAATCGCCCAAGGAAGTCAGTGGATTCCCTTCATTCGAGCCCTCGCCCGTCGCCCAAGTGGGCCCCCTCGAATACGAATCACGGGCGTCGACGACTCCCAGTCGGCCCACGCCCGAGCCGGCGGGCTCGAGATTGTGGGCCAAAGGCTAGCCGAAGTGGCTCGCTCGTGTGGGGTCCACTTCGAGTTCGACGCGGTTAGCTCGTCGAGCAGCGAGGTACGGCCCGAGGACCTTAGGGTTCGGGCCGGCGAGGCCCTGGCCGTGAACCTTCCTTACGTTCTGCACCACGTGCCCGACGAGGGCGTGAGCCCATCGAACCACCGCGACCGACTACTGAGGCTGGTCAGGAGCCTTAACCCGAAGGTCGTGGCCCTCGTGGAGCAAGAGTCGAACACTAACTCGGGAAATTTCCTTCAGAGGTTCGCCGAAGCGTTGGACTACTATGAAGCCATGTTCGAGTCGATCGAGGCGGCTCGGGCCAGGGTAAGCGACGGTCAGCGGGTTGGGGCCGAGGAGCACTGCGTGGCTCGAGACGTGGTCAACGTCATAGCCTGCGAAGGGGCTGAGAGGGTCGAGAGACACGAGCTGTTTGGGAAGTGGAGGCTCAGGCTTACGATGGCTGGGTTTTCGTCTGTAGGGCTGAGCTCTGAGGTGGGTTTTGCTGCGAGCAATGTGTTGAAGGAGTATAGCTCGAATTATCGAATGACGGAAAGCGGTGGAGCGCTTTATCTGTGGTGGAAGAGTAGAGCGTTGGTTACTTGCTCGGCGTGGCGATGATTTTACGGTAAAAAACCGAGGTCATGTCGGAGATTTTCGTAGTGTCTTTTTTTTTTTCTATGTTTGTGAAGTAATAAGTTTTATTACAGCATTAGAAAAATGTCAGCACTAGAGCATTCAATTCAGAAGTATACATATACACACACACACTTTTTTCCTTCATGTAAGATACAGAAGGGTATCATACGGTCGCCGGAGCCGGCGATGGAGGAACCCTATTTTCCGCCGGAATCTCGACGAACTCCGATAAAATCGCCCGGAATTCGTCGCCGGTCAAAGTCTCCTTCTCCAAGAGGACCTCGACGATCTTATCCATGGCTTCGCGGTTATTGCGCACGTGGCTCAGTGCAACTTCGTAAGCTTTGTCAGAAATCTTCTTCACCGCAGAGTCGATGTCCTCGGCGAGCTTCTCAGACATGGAGTTCCTAGCCATCATCCTCATGATGACGTCACCGCTCTGAGCCGACGAGTCCATGAGCGACCACGGGCCTATCTCCGACATGCCGAAGGTGACCACCATCTGAAAACAGGTGGAGGGCAATTTGGTAATTTCGCATAAAAGAGAGTCGTTGGAAAACTAAGGGTGTGTTTGCTTTGTGGAGATTGGCGGGAAAAAAGAAATTAGTTGTGTTTGGTTGATTGAAGAAAATACAGTTTATCCTTTAAACTAGGATAACTAATTTCCTCACCAAATGACGAGGAAAACGAGGGGAAAAATTGATTAAAATCGTTTCTCTTCCATTTTCTTTTCTATACCACTTTCTCTACCAAACACAGTATAAAGGGTTTACCTGTTTGGCCAGGCCGGTGATCTGCTGAAGGTCGCCGGCTGCGCCGGTGGTCACCTCGGGCTCGCCGAATATGACCTCCTCGGCGGCTCGACCGCCGAGCCCGCCGACGATCCTAGCGAAGAGCTGCTGCTTCGATATTAGGGTCGGGTCGTCCGCGGGTATGAACCACGTCAGCCCGCGGGCTTGGCCTCGGGGGACTAAGGTCACCTTCTGAACCGCGTCGTGGCCCGGCGTTAGGGTTCTGAGCGAAACACAAATTAGCTTCCAAGATTTCGAACGATACAGAATATTCGTTAGCATTTGCACGTACCCGCAAATGGCGTGGCCCACTTCGTGGTAAGCCACGAGGCTCTTGCTCTTGCCGTCGGTCATTACCGTGCCTTCCATTCCGGCGACTATTCGATCGATCGAATCGTCGACCTCTTTGGAAGAAATCGCCGACTTTCCGCGCCGGCCGGCCAAGATAGCGGCCTCGTTCAAGAGATTTGCGAGGTCGGCCCCACTGAAGCCTGGCGTTCTCATGGCGATCACCTCGAGGGAAACGTCCGGGTCGAACTTTTTATTACCGCTGTGGACTTTAAGGATTTCGGTTCGCCCGCGAACGTCCGGGACGTCGACAGTCACCTGCAGTGGAGCAGCAATTCGCACTCAATACGACCTCATTCGAATAGTCGATACAGACAAGAATCGTCATAAGCTTAATTATTTTCTCAATCTCGTAATTTAGAGGTGGTGACATTATAGGGATAAAGAGCTTACGGGTGACATTATACGGACGAAGACGAATAACATTCGAAATTAAGCAATTAAGCAATTTTTTGTCCAGAAAATTGCTTAATTTTGAAGTTACTATCAGCATAATGAATCCCCTAGATTTACCAGGACACAAGAACTTGCTGCAAAATTGAAGTTCCAGCGTATAATGCCCCTAAGTTGCATAACTTTGAAACTTATTGTCCATATAATGCCAACCCTTGATTTCGTTGTTCCTATAATGCTATCCCCTAAATTACGGAACCCAAAAAAATATTTAAACCGTGAAGTTTATTACCTGCCTATCGAACCGACCCGGCCTCAACAGGGCAGAGTCGAGGATATCAGCTCGGTTAGTGGCCGCAACAACGATTATGCCAGTGTTTCCCTCGAACCCGTCCATTTCGGTCAGAAGCTGGTTCAACGTCTGCTCCCTCTCGTCGTTCCCGCCCCCTATTCCCGTCCCCCTCTGCCGCCCAACTGCATCGATTTCGTCCACGAAAACGATGCAAGGCGCATTTTCCTTCGCCTTCTTGAACAGGTCTCGAACCCTCGAAGCTCCAACTCCGACGAACATCTCGACAAACTCCGAGCCCGAGATCGAGAAGAACGGCACGCCCGCCTCGCCGGCGATGGCCTTGGCCAGTAGGGTCTTTCCCGTCCCGGGCGGGCCCACGAGGAGGACACCCTTAGGGATGCGGGCCCCGACCGCGGTGAACCTCTCGGGCTTCTTCAAGAACTCGACGACCTCCACGAAGTCCTGCTTGGCCTCGTCCACGCCCGCCACGTCGTCGAAGGTCACGCCCGTGTTGGGCTCCATCTGGAACTTTGCCCGAGACTGACCGAAGCCCAATGGAAAGCCCGGCCCGCCCGGCCCGCCGCCCATGCCGCCGCCCGAGGATCGCCTCGAGAGGAAGAAGAGCCCGCCGATTAGGATCAGAGGGAAGGCTAGGTTTCCGATTAGGTTGAACAGGAGAGAGCCGCCCGAATCTTCCTGGGCGTTGTGGGCGGCGAAATCGATGTTCTTTTCTCGGAATTTCTGGAGGAGTTCTTGGCTGAGGCCGGGCAGCTGAACTCGGACCCTCTGCAAGCGGTTGCCCAGCTCGGGCGAGATGGCTTCGACTATTGCTATGGTTCCGTTTTCGAATAAGTCGACTTTCTTGACTCTGTCCTTGTCGAGGTACTCCAAGAACCTCGAATAGGACATTCTCGAGTTAGAAATGCCTTGTTCGTCGGCGGCGAGGGCTTTTTTGTTGGTGAGTAATGAAGGCAAGGCGAGCCCGGCGTTGCCTAGCAGCAAACGCATGAACCCTTTTCGACCGAGTTTAGCGTTTTCGTCGAGCAATGCTCTGATGCCAGCTTGTTTGGACATTTTTTTCGGCGAGTGAAGGCGTGGGGCGTGGATGAGCTTTTTACCATAGATTTCCTTGCTCAGACCTCTTTGGGAGACAGTATTGGGTAAGCCGTTTCCTAACACAAAAGCTGATGTGCTCGCCATGTCTGTCCCTCTGCAGCAAAGCTAACAGTTAATTAGCCAATCAGTAAGGACCAGTGCTGTTCAAGATAATTAAGCAGGTTAGGTAGATTTGACTTGTGAGAAGAGTATAGATATATCCCAAGTAGAAAAAGGTTACTCACGCATTAAAGCAAACACCAAAAGAGCAATTTTACAGCAGTTTGATGACCCAAAATAGCTATAAAAGCCTCACGCACTCAACTCAGCACACATACTGCAACCGAAGGCTGCACTTATATACATCAACACAAGCGCACTAAACCCAATTTAGCTCAGCAATAATGGGCACCCTCCCAAGATAAGGGCAGGGACGAACAAATAAGATAAGGAAAGAATAGGGAAAAAGGAGAGAAAAAAATCCAACCTCTACCTAGATTTGGAATCTCCTACTGTTGATGAGAAACGTACCTGTTAGTAGGAGGATGATTTGTAATGGAGAAACAAGAACTGAGATTTTAATGGTATGGAGTGCTCAAAGTGATTTTAAAGAGATGGATGTGGTGTGAATTGGATTACGTGGCGTTTCCTACATAGGTTATTGGTCTACGACGCTAACTTCGAGTTCTCACTTGTCCTTGGATTTTTATCTTTCATTTTCTCAGCTCAGTCTTGTCCATTTTTATTTTCCTTTTGCTCTACTGTTAATTTACGAATTACAGATTCAAATTTTTCTATATTTCAAAACCGTAGAAAGTTTTGATCTCTTTTTCTAACCCCACCAAGACGTGGAAACACCACCACCATTCATGCGTGCGTGTGACCGTTGATTGAAATTTTTTAACTACACTAGGTGTAGCCCGTGCTACGCACGGTTATATTTTGTGGTAAAATTGAAACAAAGTTCTCCAAATACAGTACGTGAATTGGAAGCCTCTAGAACTTGAGATTTTCCGGTCTGAGTCAGTGACATATAACTCTTGAGCATTTGCTATATTGGACATTCTTACCATGTCAATTTGATCATAACGTAATATAATGTCAACCTATGAAGCAGTTTTACAACATTGATGTTAGCAAAAATGTTAAATTATCACTTACCATTATAGTAAAGAATAGTCGATCAACATATCAGTCTTACAATATTGATGTTAAACGTCATACAATATAAGCCATCAAATTTCGAAGAGAACATAAAATTGTGGGCTTGGAGTTATATTTATTTATTACTCTTTGCAGCCTCTTTGTATTATTTTTCTTAAGGGCGAAGATTGTGTTAAACCGGCCTCACAAGAGTTCGTTGATGAAGCAAAATAGCATTTGTGAGCCATATTTAAACTCACGAATGATGAAATTTTCATTGACACAAACGATAGCGATTGTATTATATGATTATTAATATTGTTCATTTGTATGACAGTATCGATTTTGTAACGTTGTTTCGCTGATCAACTATTATAATATGTAAGACTGTTAATAAGGTCATGTTACTCGACGAAGTGTTAGATCCTAACATTAATAACGATTTTACAAAATAGACAAAGCCGATCAGAGGTTGAAAAAAGTCTTATCATAATAGACATTCTTCCTCTACTTTCCCACCTGCAAAGAAGTAGCTGCTCCTCTCTTCGTCGTCCTCCTTCCCACCTCTGTAATAGAGGTTGGGGAAGCTCAACTTTTTTTTCTCAACTTTTTTTCTTTTTTTCAAGTTTTTATCTTTTTATTTTTCTAGGAAAAAAAGAATTTTTTGCTCGGCCGCCCCAGTCCCGCCTCCAGCCGCTCATGACCGCCCCCACGCTTTGCCGCTGTGCCTCCTCGCGTCCTCCGCCACCGCCGGCTCCGTCGGCTCCGTCGCCCTGCCTTGCTGCAAGCCGTCTCGCTGCCTGCCGCCACCTCGCTGCCTTGCCATCCACCACTTTCGCCACCTCATCTCGCTGCCTCTGCTCTCCCCGCTGCCAACCGCCACCTCGCCGTCGCCAGCCTTGAGGTCCCCGTTGTGGGACCTCATCTCTCCCCGACCCTCGGGTCGGGAGCCTTTTCTTCCTTGTGGAGCCCCAAGTCCGATGAAGATAAAACACTGACGTCGAAGACCAAGTTATAGTGAAGAGTATCGTAGATTTAGCTCGCTTTTTCTGTTATATGTTCTTTAGTTCTTGATCGTAGATAAAGGGTTTTATTTTCTGTCGTTTTTTCCCTTGTGGAACCTTTTCTCCCCATGTTGAAAAAGCTATCGTTTCGGGGGAACAAAAGTCTTATCATAATCACTCGTGAAATCAGAACATGTAGCAAGTCTTACTATTGTACATTATAACAGTTTAATACATGAGAGTTCAATTTTCCAGTTCTCCTGTAGATAGTAATTGTAGCATATATGAGACTACAATTTTTTCAGTTCTCTTGTAGACATTAATGACACGATTTTTGCGAACTCCTTGAGCGAGGTGCCAGGCCTGCTCTTTATGCCTTCAGTTGTACTAATCCACACTTTCCCGCACAGATAATCCAACCAGTAATTGTAAATCCCTGTCCCTTGTCGCTAACCCAAATCGGAGGATATTGCCTGTGTAAACAATTGGAACTCCTTTATTGAGAAAGAAGTCTTCCTTGATCTCAATCATTAGCTGCTGTTCATTCCTATAATTTAATGGAGAAGTTCAGTATCAAACATGTTTCACCTCAGATTACGTGCATTACTGGTACCTGTTGTCTTGTATTATTCAACCTCATTGGAAAAAATGTTCTAATGTGATAGATTCGTGTGTATGAGTGGTCATGTCATAATATTCATGCAAATGACTTGTTCACTACTCGCAGGAGGCAATACCAAAGCTCATGCTGCTTCTCAACAGCTTTCTCGGCTTTGACTCTAAGCCGAGAAACCAGGAACACAAAGTATATAGACAATAAATCATCGTCTCTTTGGGCTTAGCTCATGTCATTATTCCTGTACACTGCCAACCTCTACTCTCCCATTGCTACAAGGAGTTTTAAATCATACACAATTAAATTATCAATATATGTAAAAAAACGACATGTCACCAACTTGCGCTGATCGTAGCGTAATAATTAGAACCAATTTCTATAATAGCTTTCCTAAAAGGCAATACTTGTGTCCAGTTTGAAGCCTCATAAACTTGTTATCATCGCAACGTATATAATGAGTTCGCAAACTACATAAAACACCATAATGGTTTCATGCGGGTTTTTGTTAAACTTTTAATCCAAGAATGAGACTTAAAAAACTCACTTGAGAACATCGAGAGTGACCATCCTCTTGATCTTGTCATACAACGTGAGATGCCCAAAAAACCTTCAATCGAGCTAAAGCAGCTTCCCCTCCGTCAATTATGACACAACCAAAACCGATTTCTCTCATCTCATGGAGGCGGTCTCCATTAAAAAATACGAACTGCTAAAATTTCACATGGGCTTCTATTACCAAGATTCGAGCGTAATGAAGGATGATGTGAGCCTTTCATCAATAAATCCAACGACATAAGGCCCGACTCGCATATAATATGAAGAAGGATGATAAGTGTCTTTCCATTTTTCGAAAATATGCATTTTGCTAGATATCAGACCTGCAAATGACTCTTGACTTCGTTGTTAGTGAGCACATCTACCTGCATTAGTTTTCTCATCTGCTTAGGAATAACATCTGCAATAAAAAATTATTGATGATCATAAGAACGAAGCATAAAAACTTGACTCATATTAGTTTTCGAACTATCTGTAATGATCTTGTGTAAGACTAAGCACATCGCAAGTAATCATCCTAAAATGCAACAAATTAAAAAGCTCAAAAATTTACACTTGGAATACCTTCTAGATGTTCTCGTGCAAGATGAACCTCCGGTGCAGCTCGGAGTGACCAGCTTGGTCTTTTTTTTATCTTGCCAGCTTCCATCTGTTTACCAAGATTTACCATTACCAACCTCCACGATTTCTATGTCCTGAGGAAAGAGAGCTTTGGTAGTTTTACTTGCAACATGCGTTTGTCTTCCTCCATTGTGATCTTATACTATTAAATTGAAACATCGGCAGCTAGCTAGCAGTTAAAAGGAAAATTAAAAACTATTTTATTACATATTACCTTCGTCCGAATCACGTACGATAAATCACTGGTTTGAAAAGCCTCGCTTTCAAGTAGGAGATTCTCTAGGTAATTATTGTTGCACATACTACAGTAGTTCTATGTCTCTAATCAACCGCTACAAATACTCCATGTTCTCATTAAGGATCGAAATAGCACGCTTAGCTCCACCATAACCATCTTTCTGAAACACGTGGAATAAAAAGCACGGCAAATATAAGCAAAGAGAATATACATGAACATGAGTACATATAACAAAAGGGACTTCAATGTATTATTATATCAATCACAATATATTTTCTAATATAGCATTGCAAAGTGCCTCTATTGCTAAGATCTCAGCGACCAACCTTGATTCGTAGACCGACCGTCCAAAAATCACTGAGTTTGGGAGGGAGGAAGTTGATGTGCCCGAAGATGCACGATTTGGGCTCGTGGGGGGCAACCTCACGTCTTCTTTGCCTACCATGAGAACTTCGCCGAGGTAGACTTCTCTTTCGTAAGATGCATCGATAAGGTCCAATGCACAGGTCTTTGACGCTAACACGATGCCATATTTAGAAGACTGCTTAGCGGTGCAAGCAAATTATTTCACCGATATAACATATTTGCAGTATCTTACATAAGTTTAGCATCAGTCAAGCAACATAGCATATGAGTTATGAGACCTCGTTAATAGTTATGACGTTAATAGCTAATAGTTATATGAGACTGTTTAGCTGCCTATTTTGGGATAATTTAATTGTAAGACTATTCATTTGCCATATCTTACATATGTTTAGCATCGGTCAAGCAACATGGACGAAGGCAAGGTAGCCCAAGTAATACTGTTGGAGGAAGGCAACGTAAGCCCAAGTATTCACTCCTTTTGTTTTGCTGATGTGTCAGAAGGGGAAGACTTTGAGTTGCTGAGGTGGCCTCACAAGAGAATACCTATCCATCTTTTATATATATAGATTCTATTTTTCATGATTTTATTAAGAAATTCGCAATCTTCTTACATCTAACTTTCATCGTTGTAGATTGATTTCGTCTATTTAATTACGATTAAGGCGACTCGCTATTTGGCTTTACTAATTTTCATATGTTTAGTAATTATTATGTGACGGCATGGCACACATAACACTTTGCTAAAAGCATATTCTATTGAATTTCAAACTCAAAATATGAAGCAAATACTCCACCTGTACCCCAAATGAAAACTCAATCGTTTTTATATTTCCTCATCATAGGTAGGGTTGCAAACGAATCGAACTTTCGCGATTCGATTCGAAATTTTAAGATTCGAATTCGAATATTTAGAATACGAGTCCGAATATGAATATTTTTTTGATTCGAAAAATATCCGAATACGAATATGAAATCACAATAATCGATTCGAATATTAATCGAATTATTCGATTCGAATATTTAATATATATTTATAAGTATATGTCAAAGATATAAAAAAGATTTTTAAAAATAAATAAATTTAGAAGTTTTGTTTATTTCTAATGATAAAGTGTAGAATTAACGTCCACCATAAATTAAAAAATTAAATTTGCGTAAATAATATCCTTTGAATAACTGCATTCATGAAATAAAATAAAACTTATATTATTATTGGTGGAGAACAAAATTTTTAAGAAATTGTACAATTTCTAAGGTGTTTTCACCCTCAAAGGGTATCCAATACATAATCAGGGCCGGCTTTTGGGTAAAACAAGGGCTTTAGGCCCCAGAATTTTGAGGGTCCCGAAATTAAAACGTAGCATATAAGCAAAATATCGTCGAAAAGTCCAAAATTTAACTCAATTATATCTACCAACTTAAGTTTAACATGTTTTCACTTCTTGAAGTGATTGTACGATAAAAATAAGCATTAACGATATCTTTTATTTGAAAGAAACGTAGAATAAGAAATGCCCAATATCATAAGAACGTTTAAACTTGAAAATTTGCGAATACATGAGACCGCTTAGATATTAATCGACATGAGTTATTTAGAGAACTACAACACTAAATAATATGGTGCTTGCAAAATAAACACTCCACTTGAATATCAAATTGTATTAAAAGGAGTGTATATTGCATACAGGACTATGATGTCAAATCATGCGACTTTTGTTTCCATATAATTGTTTTTTCAAATTATTATAAACAATTGTTTTGGAATTCCAGTAAAAAGTAAATAAAAGATTTCTTTCATAAGCTCTTCACATTTGGTAAACGTTATTGGTTATAGTTTCCGGTTGAATAAAAAGAAAATTTGGTGCCAATACTTTTGAATGTGTCGTTTTGATTTGTAAACTTTGCAAAACCTTTCATTTTTTGTAATGTATCGGGCCAAAGCTGACACGGTTTGTCAATAGAGATTATTTAATTTTGTTTTCTTTAAAAAGGCCTCTATATTTGAAATTGCTTTAGGCCTCGTATTACGATGAGCCGGCCATGTACATAATATGACAATTCAATATATATTTTTAATAATAATATTTATATTTTTATTAAATGTTAAGATAAATACCCAAATATATTCCATATTCGAGTATTCGAATATTCGATTCGAATATTTCCGAATATGAATAAGAATCGATTTTATGATTCGATTAAATATTCGGATATTCGTATTCGGATTCGATTGTCATCCGAATACGAATAGAATATTGTGGTATTCGACTCGATTCGGTTCGTTTGTAACCCTAATCATAGGACTGAAATATGTGTTTTCCTGAAAGGACTTGCGTTTACTTTTCAAATTTGCATTCAAGCCCTTTTAGTTCTTTGATTAATAAAGACATCCACATAACAAATAAATAAATCTATTATTATAAAAGAAGCATGAGTAACCAAGGAAGAGAGTAAACATGGGCAACTTTTTTCAATTTGTTGCTAGCGAGAATAGTGAAATTAATTATTATTTTTATTATTTTGTCTAAATTTCGTTGGTTTGGCGTTTCTAATAAGGTTTCATTTATTGTTGGTTCATAAAATAGGATATTAAATGAATAACCAAATAGTTTCTAATAAAATATATGAAACGGCACTATTATTAATACATATTTTTTCTATATTTTTACCTGAAAAATATTGAGTTTATTATTAATTTTTTGAGATTGTTATTTTTCAATTGAATTTAAAAGTAGTATGCTCTAATTTGTAAAATTGTAATTACATAGGTAATATTAAAAATATCGGTTAGAAAAATATTACGATAAGGTCTTTTGAGTTTGAGAATTGCTTTGCCGGTCGGAGAAGAATAACTGCATTATGAGTTTGAGATGAGTTCGAGTTTGAGAATGAGTTTTTCGGTTGAAGGTGGTCTTACCTATTTTAATCGTAATTTCTTCACAGAACCATAAGAAATCGTACAGAAACGGGTATGGCTTGCCTATCCAATTACGTATAACCCAACTCTACTTAATAATTGACAGAAGACATATATAAACTTAATTGTACGTAATTAGGATGGTTAGTGTTTTAACATGAGAGAGGTAGTGTGTAAGAATGTCACTTGTCAAATTTAAAGGAAGCTGGGTTATATACCCAATAGTAGGTAAGTCAGACAAGGTTTTAATGATCGGACAAGACCAGTCGATTCCTCAGGAAACCGGTGAATAGGTCGGAATTTCGGTCCGGTCCCGGCCGGTTCTTGTTTTATTTAAAAAATAAGAAAAAAATAATTAGCTTAGAAATGATAAATCTTCGTAAAGGTGGGTTGGTTCTAGTGGATAAGCCTTTCGTGGATTAGTTTTCAATTGGGCTTCGGTTCAATCCACTTAAAGACATTTTTAATCAATTTTAATTAACATACGTACTCAATATATTTTCTTTTATTTATTGACCCCTCAATTGATAAATTTAACTTTTGATATCCTATTGAATTAAATTTTAACCACTACTAACAAATTCTACTTCGGAAAATAAATATGTATATTTCTATATTATTTAAACCTTAAAAGTTAAACCACTCACATTATCGGTTCAAAACACCCGTTCTAAAAACCATGGTCAAAACCATTCTCTTTTTTGCCGATATCAGTCACTGAGCAACGCAACGCTAAGTAGAAAACTTGAGGCGATTCTTGTGAACAACTGAAACACCGATGGCTTCTTCTTCGGATCGCGAGACGGCTGTCTACGCGGCTAAACTCGCCGAGCAAGCTGAGCGTTACGATGGTAAAAACCCTTTATATCTTTCTATTTACAGTTTTGTTTTGTCGGCTGCATGCTTCATCGAGTAGATCTTGCTTTTCGTTTATTTTTATGCTTAATTCATGAACCTGAAGAAGCTTGGGCTGATAATTTCGTTCGTTGCTTGCTATGGTTGATCTGAAAAATCGATTGTTGAAAGTTGATGCATTAAGGATTAAGGGCATTTCTGAGTCTCTTTGAACCCAGAACTCGCTTTACCAACAAGCCAAACCCGACTCGTACAGAAAGTCCAAACCGAAATTTAGAAATCGATTCAGCGAGGAAACTCCAAACCCCCCAACTTGGAAACCCTAAGCGATGAAAAGAGAAAAAACAAAAGAAACGAATTCAGCCTCCTCGTGAATCTGCTTACGAAGTTCCTCGAGCTTCTTCTGCTCAGCTTCGTGCTTTTGCTCGGCTTTCCAAACGTTCTCGACGTTTCGGAGACTCCCCGTGCGCCAACCTTTCTCGTTCAGAAACTTCAAAGCCATCGTAGAAGATTAATCTCACTTATTTTCGATTGAGTTGCAGCGTGAATTGGATTGAAGTGAAACGCAGAGCAGAGGACTGAAACCACTCTTTTGGAAGCGATCGATTTATTATTTTCTTTTTCCTGTTTTTTTGAAATATTCTTAAAAAATTAACTTTCGAATGACATTGACAAGAATAAGATAACGTGGTAAAAATTATAAATATTTATGTTCTTTTTTATTATATAAATATATATATATATAGTTCACCAGCTCAGCTGCGATATCGAATTAGGGTTCCCATTTGCCATCGTACAATCATTCACACCCACTCTGTGTGATGAGCAATCAGCTCGATTAGCTACAGAGCTCACTACCTTTTTTATCTCGGCGGCGCCGCCTGCCGAACTGTCGGTGTCGATCAGTCCTGCAAAAGAACCGCTTGTTTCTCTCCGATGCAATACAACTCCAACAGTTACTCAATTAGAACATCTGGATCGTCGGAGACCGCTCCTGCTCACTCGTACGGATTTCCCGGGATCGACATGGATGCTGAATCGTTTTATGCGGCTTTGAAGCGTACTTCCTCCGAATGTAAGATTGGGATTTCGCTAGATCTTGGGTCAATTTACAACTTTTTTTCCTTCGAATTTGGCTTTTGCTTTTGGGTTTGGTGTTGTCAATTATGCCTTCTTGGCAATCTTTTGTTTGTTTTGGGTGGCGGGTAAGCCATCTGTATATTCATTTGTTTTGCTGCGGCTAGTCATGCTGATGATCATATTAGATGATTGATTCAAAAGTGAACAGGGAGAGATGATGAATGCTGCATAAGTTTCTGTAATTTTACCTTAGACAAGTGAGACTAGGACAATCTTGGACGATTAAGTTGGGGAATGAGTAATCATGCAGAACTATAGACCTTCTTTCAAAAGATTTGTTTGGAGTGGAAGTAATTGGGACTGTCCAAGTCCAAATCCGCCGCATTGCTCGGAGAGAGAAAGAAAAAGAAAATACTTTATGAGATGAGTAATTTATTAGAAGAACTGTGCTGTTATATACTTTCTGACGGTACAAAAGTTGCGGTTACTTTTTACATTATGTGGAGTAGTATAGTTTTGGGAAGAAGGATTATAGTTCTGTTCTGTGGGGAAATGACCAGCTGGTCATCTTATATTGTGTATATCGTATATATTTGAATTAACGCAGCGGAGCATCTTGCAATATAAAGCTTAAATGAATTACCATAGATTCTTGCGTTGCATACAATTGGATTTGACAATTTTTAAACCCTATAATGCTGATATTTTATGTATAAATATGCATATAATTTGTTTCTTATTATATGGGTCTGTTATCTAGCTCTGTATCATCAGACCCTTTTGGATGCCTATACCAAGCAAGCTGAAGCTTGGTACACGGCAAACCCTTTAAGCAAGCGTCCTAAGTATGAAAGCACTAGTCACTTGCCCATCTATCCGCAGCGGCCTGGAGAGAAGGACTGTACTTTTTATATGCAAACTAGAACCTGTAAGTATGGAGATAGCTGCATATTTGACCATCCTATTTGGGTGCCAGAAGGGGGAATCCCTGATTGGAAAGAGGTGAAATATTTATCGTTTGCATTTATTTGGTTAATTGTTAAAGTATGTCTGACCACACATCAGTTGTGTCTTCTGGCACAATTGACGATGCGATCTATATAATCTTGATTGATGTTTTCTTGAATTCTTTTGTTCAGGTTCCTCCAGTACCAAGTGAATTACTTCCTGAGAGACTAGGGGTGCCCGATTGTCCTGTAAGCTGGATCAATATATTAAAGCTCTATTTAACCTTTGATTTAGTTTTTAAAGCTCTGAAATTGTTGATTCTCAGTTTTTCCTGAAGACTCAAAGATGCAAGTTTGGGACTCGCTGCAGATTCAATCACCCAAAAGACAGGGTAGCACCTTTAGTAGCGATTCTGTATACTTTCTAGTTATACATGTTTTAATCTCACAATTGAAAGAAGTGTATGCTTGCATGATTTCAGTTTGCTTCTGAGAATGGTGATCCTTCTGCCTTGCCTGAGCGGCCCTCGGAGCCTCCTTGTGCTGTAAGTTACATTTTACTTGAAGGGATTGCTCGTTTCTTTGAATATTGAAGTCTCAGTTCATCTATTTGAACAGTACTATATGAAGACTGGGACGTGTAGATATGGCGGAACCTGTAAATTTAACCACCCCAAAGGTGTGCATATACAGTCAGCTGGAGTAGAAGTGCAGAATAAGGCGCATGGAGATGCAGTGCCGGCCTCGTTACATAACACAAAAGGCCTTCCCATTAGACCGGTATAACAATCCGCCTATAAATTGGTTATGTCTAAAATATATGTAGCAGAGGAAGATGGTTTCTCTGACTGATACATATAACGCTTCTTCTGCTGATTATGGGTACTCTTAACTCTGCGTACATGTTTAACCATATGGTGAAAGTTTATGTTTATGTCGTGCAGGGTGAGGAAGACTGCCCATTTTATCTTAAGACCGGCAGGTTAGTAAATCTTTGTCCTTTTTTTCTCGTGGATCACTCGCTGCATTTAACTTACTTCGCATTTTGGAAGTATTTATGTGTTTATAAAAATCTGTATGAAATTACTGCTTTCGAATGTCTCAACTTTTTCATTGGAGCAGCTGTAAGTATGGGATCTCATGTCGTTATAACCATCCAGAAAGATATGGTTAGTTGTATATTACCACTCGTTACGTATTTTCTTGCCTCTCATCTCGGAACAATAACCTCTCACTATCTTTTCTTAGCAATTAATCCACCCGCTGTTGCAATCGGCTCAACACTTCTGACCACTCCACCAACACAATTCAGCCTCGGTGTTGTTTCTCCCGCAGCTTCTCTTCTGCAGACTTTTGATCCATTGGTAATCTTAATGCCGTAGATCTCTTGCTGAACTCATCTGTTTTTGAGCTTTTGTAATGCTTTGAATGTCTTCCAATGCTCTCTCTCTCTCTCTATTTATATACATAGTATATTATGTTTTTTGTGCTTTTTAAAATGTGGTAATAATAGATGTCTCCCAACTTCCCTTATTTAACTTGGGCATTTGTTTATTTCAGCTTGGCACAGCCCCTGCCGTATATCCACAGCGACCAGGACAACCTGAGTGTGAGGTACGTTACACTACGCTATTGCTGACTACACATACGTTGTAATTCCTTCTTACCATAATAGTTAACAATTTCCTTTTGTGTCCTTTGGTACGTAAAAGTTTTACATGAAAACCGGCATATGCAAGTTCGGGGTCACCTGCAAGTATCATCATCCTATCAATCGTTCGTCCTCCACTGATTCCGAGCTAACACCCACAGGCTTGCCAAGGAGAGAGGTACTACATTACATAGTTCTTCTCTACTCAATCGAACATTCAGTTACGAATCGCAGATGTATTTTGGGCTACTTTTGTTGGAAAGATAAACTAAATATTTATTCGTGATGGTGCCTATTCGATTATCGCCAGGGTGCTATACAGTGCCCATATTATATGAAAACTGGGACATGCAAATACGGGGCAACATGCAAGTTTGATCACCCGCAGCCCGGAGAAGTCGCTGGCTCGTCTAGTGGTGGTGGACAAGAGTAACTAAGGAATAAACATTTTGGAGCAATATATCTTCAGCAAATCTTTGAGTGTGTGTTTTTCATTTTAACTTATTTCGTGGAAATGTTTATATCCTGGAAATGCTATTCGGACATGCTTGCTGCTGTTTGATAAGGTGATTGATGACTTTGGTTTATAATTCTTTTTTTTGTCCTTTTATAAACAAAAAGACCGAGACTTTAAATCATTAGCTTATGTTGATTATCTATACTACTATGTATGGTAACACAGCGAAATCCACTAGCGCCGAGCTGATGTCTTGCATGCAAGTCCTTTTACCAAATATGACCCTAATACAAATCGCCTACGTCTCTTCAAGCGCAATAACGAAGAAGTCATGGGAAACGACCTCATAATCCATGTCGTAGATTTCCAAATCGCCCAAGGCTGTCGGTGGATTCCCTTCATTCGAGCCCTCGCCTGTCGCCCAAGTGGGCCCCCTCGAATACGCATCACGGGCGTCGACGATTCCCAGTCGGCCCGCGCTCGAGCCGGCGGGCTTGAGCTGGTGGGCCAAAGGCTAGCCGAGGTGGCTCGCTCTGTGTAGGGGCAGATCATGCTTGGGGGTACTTGACAAATGACACCCCTGTCGGCCTTAAATAATTAAGATATGCCTAGCAATCTTTTGTGCAAATATCTCTTTGGTCTAGTGGTTCTTGTAGATTTAATAGATGCTTTTGGGCTACAGGTAACCCATATTCGATTCTCATCATTGCTCTTTCTTTCTTTTTTTTTTAAGAACAAATATATGGCTTGGACTATCGGGCTGGGCTGAAAACTTTCTTTGACCCCTTAGTCATAAGATGATGGGTTCGCTACTGCTTCTGTGGGATACACTTCGAGTTCGACGCGGCAAACGCGTCGAGCAGTGAGGTCCCGCCGAGCCGAGGACCTTAGGGTTTGTGCCGGCTAGGCTCTAGCCGTGAACCTACCTTATGTTCTCCACCACGTGCCCGACAGGGCGTGAGCCCATCGAACCACCGCGACCGACTGCTAAGGCTGGTCAAGGGACGTAACCAGAAAGTCGTGGCCCTCGTATTGTCCATTTTTATTCTCCGTTTTGCTCTATAATTAATTTACTATTCAAATTTTTCTATATTTAAATGCGTAGAAAGTTTTGAGTTTGATATCTTTTTTGCGAGCAAAAAACCCCACTAAAACGTGGACACACCACCACCATCATGCGTGCCTGCGCCTGTTTATTTTTCAACGAAGTTTTATTTTTCAGTTGATCCCAAAATATTTTGATTAAGAAATCCTCGATCATTTTATCTAAGGTTCGTCGCCATAGATCGATTTCGTTTATTTACTTACGACGAGGTGACTCCACTATTGGTTTTACTAATATGTGCCGATATGACACGTGGCGGCATCCCAAGCATAACACTTTATTAGCCAGACTTTAATCCGCAATATTCTTCACGAACCGCAGGAAACCGCACGGAAACCACAGGAGAGGATTAAATTACGCGTCTATCTGCTTTCGTTATTCCACTGTTATTTGTCATCGTATTTTCTTTTTCGCCGTACATATCGTCACTGAGCAAGTAGAGATTGTTGAGTACTTGGAAAACCGATGGCTTCTTCTTCGGATCGCGAGACGGCTGTCTACGTGGCTAAACTCGCCGAGCAAGCTGAGCGTTACGATGGTAAAAAACCTTACTTTTTATTTACAGTTCTTTTTTTGTCGGCTGTATGCTTCGCCGATGTAGATCTTGCTTTCCGTTTATTTGTATGCTTAATTTATGACCTGAAGAAGCTTGGGCTGATAATTTCGTTCCGTTGCTTGCTATTGTTGATCTAAAAATCGATTGTCGGAAGTTGATGCATTAAGGATTAAGGGCATTTGCGAGTCACTTAATTTTGACGATTTCACACTTTATCGGAGGATAACATGCATCACAGTTCGTTGTTTGGATTATCTTCTTGTTTTGATTTGATTGAGTTACTACTTATTTGTTCTTTCGTTTAACTGGTTTGTTTTCTCCGCGAGTCCTCATTCTTTTCCCGATGCATCTGCTGATTAGAAAACAGTATTAATTCCGTTTCCCCTCACGGTTTTAAATTAGTTCAATTTGATGCTTAACAATAATGCAATCCTTGCTGCAGAAATGGTGGAGGCAATGAAAAAGGTGGCGAGCATGGATGTGGAATTGACCGTTGAAGAAAGGAACTTGCTTTCTGTTGGGTACAAAAATGTGATTGGATCTCGTAGAGCTTCTTGGAGAATCTTGTCGTCAATCGAGCAGAAGGAAGAGTCGCGAGGCAATGAACAGAATGCTAAGTGCATCAAAGAGTATAGGCAGAAGGTTGAGTCAGAGCTCACCAACATCTGTAACGACATCATGGTTGTTATTGATGAGCATCTTATTCCCTCAAGCCCAGCTGGTGAATCCACTGTGTTCTTTCACAAGATGTGAGAATCTTCTGTAGGCTTTTGACTGCAATTATTGGAACTGTTGTCTTTGAATCTCTATTAACTTGAGTTGTTTTAACTTTTTTAGGAAAGGGGACTATTATAGATATCTTGCTGAGTTCAAGACTGGTAATGACAGGAAAGAGGTTGCTGATAAGTCTCTCAAAGCTTATGAGGTATATCTGAGTTCTTATGTTTTCATATTACCTTGGTTGGTTTAGTCCTATGAAAAATTTACTGCTTTTACTAGGAGTAGTTAGCAAGTACTGACTTTGTCATTATATCATGTTGAGAGGTATTGTGGCTGTCTGATGGGCTTCTCGACATATTTTAATATCCTCATCTTGATTTTCACCTATGTGATTCGAAAATGCTTCCAAACTTAAGTAAATTGTTCTTTTGAAATTTTTTCACTCTATTATATGATGATGCTCCATGCCAGTTATTGAAACAAACTTTGAATATATATTGTCGTTTACTATGTTTGCTGATTTCAGGCTTTAGGGCTAGAATAGAGTAGTTAGTTATGTGGCACTTGATTTTATCATGGAGATCCATTTATGTGCTTACTTATCTCTTATTATCTTGGAACTTGTGTGTTCAGACGGCCACCGCCACTGCTGAAGCAGAGCTGCCTCCGACGCATCCCATCCGCTTGGGGTTGTCTTTGAATTTCTCGGTCTTCTACTACGAGATTTTGAACTCACCTGAAAGGTCAGCCTTGTTACTTAATTGTTCGACCTATCAGTACGGATGATTTATGCATATATTATTCCGAATTTTTTTTATTACTCTAGGGCATGCCACCTTGCAAAGCAAGCTTTTGATGATGCAATCTCTGAGCTTGATTCCTTGAATGAGGAATCATACAAAGATAGCACCCTGATCATGCAACTTCTTAGAGACAATCTCACACTGTGGACCTCTGATATCCCAGAGGATGCAGGTAATTCAGAAAAAATATTGAGGAGATGGATAAAAGTTAATTCCTTTAGTCTCCTACCATTAGGGATGAAAGTGGGTCTGGGTCTGGGTATAAACCATTACCTGCGACCACAAAGATTTCGGGAAATGGGCAATGGGGTGAATTTTTTGGTCGAGGAATATAATAATTAGTTCCCTAAGGCATACTTCTACTGAATACTCATTGTCCAAATGGGATAACTGATATGAGACATTCTTAGATGGATTAATTGAGTTTTGTCGTCTTGATGAACTCGTGATACTTCTCTAGATCGATTCAGCCTGATGTAAAACTACTCCTGCAGATGAAGCTCAAAAAATGGACATCAGCAAAGCTGGTGGAGACGGTGCAGAGGTAGGTTAACTCCTTTTCGCCACGTTTTGTCACGTATTATTATTACAGATAGAAATAGTGCGGAAAGATTGTGTATGTCTTATATTGGTGGCGTGCTTACCTTTGACAGTGAACTTACCTTGGAAGGGGATATCGAGCACCTGCCGTATTGTTACGAAAAAAAAAGGGGTGTGTATTTGTAGTGGATATTGCATCGTCTCACTGTTGCGACTTAAACTACTTGTTTAACTCTTTCGTGATTATGGGTTGTTCCTTCGTCTTGTGATTGTCTTGTCTCTGTTTTATATGTTGAGATCTCTATGTGCGTGTGTGTGTGCTCTTGCTGTTGGTGGTTTTGTTTTAGTTACTGCCTGAGGCATTTGATGATTCCTTTTTAACTGTTGCTTTGGTCTCCTTTCCCTCTTCAAATTTAATATTTTGATTCTGTAAATTGCAGGTTATCGAACTCAATCATTGAACCCAACTCAGTTATTATTCAACAAAAATAACCCAAAGTGCCAGTGTATTAGATTAAACCTATTTACTATTACGGCCAAACATCAACGAATCACTTGGTATCCTATTAATATTGCATGCACACAGACCCGTCCGTGTATATATATTCATAATCTCTTTCTTTCCTTTTCCATAATTGAGAGAGTTGAACTTTTGAGGTACTTCAAGCAGCAATGAATCTGAAGGCATATCTCATAATGCGTTCACTATACTCAATATAAAATGTGAGTAGGTGCTGTGTGCTGCATACAATATGTCATTATGTTTCATCTTTTCTTACATCTCTTGTCATCACCAACCGTCATATTGTAGGAATATATATAGCAAGCAAAATATATAGCTGTATACACACGCACAGCTTTATGATCCAATCATGCATCATCTCCTCTCCCAGATAGATCTTATGATCTCCATGAGATATGCTCTAAGAACCCTAATTCCAGGAAGTTAATAAGGCATGCATGTGTATGTATTACACACACATATGTAGCTCTTTATTTAGGAAGGAAGGTATTGCATCCTTAAACTCTTTAGTCTATGTTCTTCAGAAGGGATCAGATTTCAGTCTTGTTATATAGCAAGGTGGTAGTAGTAGTAGTAGTACCTTTAGGTTTTCCATGCCTTCATACTTGATTAGAGTATGGCCAAGTACAACTTTGAAAGAGATTTAATTTGAGATCTTGGAACCAACATTTCGAGTTTTTCGAAGTTCGTGAGCTTATTTATATATGATTAAATCTCAAGAATATTATTAGGGAATTACTAAATGGAAATTTCACTTCGCCGTTGATTTATACTAGATGGACAAAGCGGCATTATTACTAGCACAATTAGTTGTGAGGAAAAAAATGATCGAAGCTGCAAATGGTACGCTCGTACCTTTAGATACCGACGAGAAGTAAAAGTAGAAGAAGAAAATAATCAAAAGTACGACGTAATAACATCATCACCATCTGATCTCCGTTCGAGCATCCTTGTGCTGCGAGTTCAAGCACGACAAACCCTAATTATCGGTTATTATTCGGTGCGCCATGCTTTGAGATCAGTGTTTGATAAGTTCTATGCTTTTTAGGAGTATTCTTCGAGGTATTCTTTATCAGGCAAGAGAAGGAGGGTTTCAACCTTCTTCGGTTCATCAAATCAGTTGCAATATTCTAATATCATAAATTTAGGGATGTCTT
This sequence comes from Craterostigma plantagineum, assembly GCA_027422505.1. NCBI lineage: Eukaryota > Viridiplantae > Streptophyta > Magnoliopsida > Lamiales > Linderniaceae > Craterostigma > Craterostigma plantagineum. The sequence continues at coordinate 32,369 of JAPQWV010003306.1, forward strand.
TTAGTTTTACAATGATGTGATTATATTATGCCTTGAGCATGCAGATCTTCTGCAATAATACCATATAGAAAAAAGATGCGCGCATGCCTTGTCATATGCTTCCATGAAACTAAAAATATTGGCAGCTATCATGTACCTATTTGTCTTTAATTTACCAACACAACATTCCTTGTCATAATTAACAAATAAATGTACTTCCTCCATTCTTCCTCTACAATTTAACTAGCTCCCTTTGATCATTAATTAGCTTGCCCTTCTTGTGATTCACCTACAACTCCTCCATAGTCCCTCTTCTTGCAGTAACCATCTTTCCACGCAATAAGTTCTCTAACTTAAAAAAAAAAAAAAAAAAAAAAGAAAATCACTCTTTATGCATATATAACTCCATGCAAATCTTTCTCTAATATCAGAATAGACCTCCCAAGTAACAATCCAAGCATGCAAACATCGAACAACAGCCCAATGCCTGCGTGCGCTTCATGCAAGCACCAGAGAAAGAAATGCACAGAAAAGTGCACCTTAGCCCCGTATTTCCCCGTAGGCAGAACCCACGAATTTCAAGCCGTTCATAAGGTTTTCGGCGTGAGCAACCTAACGAAGATCGTAAGGAATCTGAAGCAAGACGAAGATCGAAAGAGGGCCGTCGATTCCCTGATATGGGAAGCCCTGTGCAGGCAAAGGGAGCCAATTCTTGGACCCTATGGAGAGTACAGAAGAGTCTGCGAAGAGCTTAGGATGTACAGAAATCAGTTTCAACTCTCAAATCAAGGAAGGGCTTTGGTGCAATATAGTACTAATAACCTCAACAGCGATGTTATTACAGCGAGCAATATGAATAATCACACAGGCAACCCTAACAACGTTAATAACAACAATACCAGCAATTCATTCAACAGTAATAATATGAATTCTCTGTTGGGTTTTTGTTCGTATGGATATTCCTTATTACAAGATCGTCCTCGTCATCATCGTCTTCATCATAGTCATGAGATCGACGGCGGCGGAGCTAATAATGTGATTCATCCTTCTCCTCATCAGCAGTATTTGAGCAGCAATAATACTAATGGTTTTAACCAACAGTTCTTTCTCACGGCAGGTAAGTAAAGTAGATAGGGCTTTCTTTCTTTACATGATTTTGGTTTTGTAAGAAAATCAATCTCATTTTCTATTTTTTTTTTCTCTACTTCGTTTTTTCGTGCATGCATGGATTTGATTTCTTTAGTGACAGGTCAATACGATCATCAGATTGCTGCAGGTTCCAAGTCTGTTGATAGCACGTTATGGGAAGGTAGCAGCTCATAGAATATATATTATTATATATATTATACAAATATATATTCGATGTATCATCCTATGGAATGAATTACTTTTATTTGGGAAATTAATTTTATTGATAGTTCAAATTGTTTTTTTTTTTTCTTCAAAGATAAAAGCTCGCTATCATTTCGCAAACAAAGCCCAGGCAGCTGTTTCGACGTACTTCAATCATCAAAATTTAAAGGACATTAAAAACACCTATATTTATAATTTTGCAAGTAAACCTAAACACACTATCATCATAATTCACAATATATTAAAATGCTTTAAGAATTAAAATGGGCAGTTATTTGAGTTCTCAGTAAATGATGTTTACAGTTTGAGCTCTATACATCGAAGCGCAGAGCGTATACCTACTCTGTTTTTTTGACTGAACTGCACTGCAAATACTCTGTTTTGTTGTCCTTTTCCGCTCGTTCCCCGATGAATCTCAACGGTCACATTTCATTCCACGCATAAAGAGAGAAAACCCTCGCCACCGTCGAAGAATTCATCAGAAACCTGAAAAAGCAACTGCCACTGCGGCAAACAAACAATGCCTCCTTCTCCGATCTTCTTCTTTGCTATATTTTTCATTTCGTCGGCCGGTGGAGTGTCGGGGCAGAGCCCGGCCGCGGGGGGCAATAGGCAGCTGTGGTGCGTGGCGAAGAACAACGCCGAGGACGCATCGCTGCAGTCGTCGCTGGACTGGGCTTGCGGCGCCGGAGGAGCCAATTGCGGGCCCATACAGAACGGCGGGCCGTGCTACGATCCCACCGACATACAGCGCACGGCGTCGTTCGCCTTCAACGATTATTACGTCAAGAACGGCCCCGCCGATTCGGCCTGCGATTTTGGGAATACTGCTGCTTTGACTTCCCTTGACCCTAGTGAGGAGCATTTGATTTTCAATTTCAATATGGATTTATACTTTCGAACACTTCACTTCTGAGAGTTGCCGATGCGCTATTTTCCTAACTTGTTTTTGTGTGTGCAACTTGTTTCAGGTTTTGGCCATTGTAGATTCCCTTCGACTTCTTCGAGGTAAAACAATTCAGTGCATCATAGCTTTACTTGATCTATGCCTCTTAAATTCCCAAGATTTAGAAGTTTTGCATCACATGCTATAGTATAGGCATTACGTATATGGATCGAGAATGAGTGACAAGCAAAGTTGAAAATTTTTGAACTTTGTCTCAAAGTTTTGAGTGACAAGTCCCATGTCGATTACTGCCATTATGGTTGATTTGGGTCGAGCTTGAATCGGACAGAAGGAAACTGAGATGGGGCTTCATCCAAAAATAGGGACTTTCGAATTATCTTATCCATGTCTGGGCAAGTCCCATGCTGATTGCCATTATAGTTGATCAAAATAAGCATTGAATGACAGTTTGATCAATATTAGGGGGCTTTCATCGCAGTTTAAGAGCAGATATTAAGGTATGTAATGAATGATCACATGAAATACTTAACCAACAACCATTTTTACGCAGCGGAGGAGGAGGCAATGGAAACATTAGCGGGGCGGCGACAGATTCGAGTTCGGACAATGCGAATCTCAGCAGCAGCAGTAGTTACAGTTTATCTGCATTTGTAAATCTGCTGTTAACTATGTTTGTTGTTTACTTTGCATCTCATCTAACGTTGTGATGATAACTAATGTAAGTTTAGAGTTCTGCCCTAACCAGGCCTAGTTTTGTATGAATAATTTCCAACATATAGTTTTGTTAACTAATTCAGTTGTGTGATACCTCAGTAATTTCTATTCAGAGAAATAAGACCATCTCTTCAATAAACAACAAAACTACAATCCTCAATCAGCAGTGATACAACCTCTAGTTCTCTGCTTCTTACAACCTTCAAGAAACGTACGCCACACCAAAGCATTAGGCGCCATAGGCATACTCAGAATGAACCTCTCAGCTTCCTTCAAATCGCCGTATCTAGACAGCAAATCGACAACAGTGTAATAATGATCCAAACTCGGCTCTATCCCATATTTCGCTTTCATGGCACCAAACAGTTCGAGCCCTTCTTTCACCAGCCCGGCGTGCCTACAAGCAGACAAGACAGCCATAAAACATACCTCGTCGGGCGACAAACCTTCTCCCTCCATCGCCCTAAAGCCCTCCAAAGCTTCGTCAGCGTGCCCATGCAATCCAAGAACAGATATGTAAGCAGTCCAAGAGATGAGGTTTTTCTTGGCGATATCGTTGAATATCTTAATGGAGCTCAGTAAGCTTCCACATTTTCCATACATGTCTACCATTGTGTTGAGCAAAAAGGTGTCGCATGTTTCGAAGTCTGCCTTTATGAGAAGACCGTGGAGAGAACTTCCCAGGGCGAGGTTTGACAACCTCGTACAAACGTTGAATAGGCTGACGTAAGTGTACTTGTCTGGGGAGATCTGAGGCGATCTGCGCATCGAATCGAAGAGCTCGAAGGTTTCTTTGTAGTCTCCATTGCGCGAACAAGCTGCGATTAAGGTGTTCCACGATATGGCGTCGGGGTTCTCCACTGCGGCGTATAGCTCTTGGGTTTTCTCGTACTGCTTGGTACGGTTGTAAATCCAAGCAATGACGTTGGTCGAAACGACTGTGTCAGAAGATGAAACGAAGAACAGAGCATCAGCTATCAATCCGTTCTTGGCGTAAGAGCTTATCAGAGAACTTGACACGTATGGATTCTCATGGTAACCCTTTTTAATGGTTAGCGAGTGAAGTTGGCGCAGCTCCGTGGCTGATGATGATTTGATCACAGTAGAGAATGATGCTTCGTTTGGAGCATAGCCCGAACGAATCATCTTCTGAAGCAGCTCAATGAAAAGATTAGAATCACTTTTAGAGCATGCGAGCAGCAGCGAGTTCCATGAGACTGTGTTCTTATACGCTATTCCATCGAAACAAATCTTGGCCTTGTGAGGCTCGTCAAGTTTTGCGTAAAAATTGACCAAAGCTGACCCAGCGAACACATCAGATTCGAGGCCTTTTCTAATGATAATGCTGTGAATGCAATGCCCAAATGATGATAAATTATGGTGGTATGAGCAAGAGGCGAGGATGTTCACCAACGTCACTTCGTTGGGCGATATTCCAACTTTCATCATCTTGGAGAAGTAATCAATAGCTTTTAACGGTTTATTGCTGTTGACCAAAGCAGTAATCACTGTGTTCCATGACACTACATCCTTATCCGAAGAATTCTTGAGCATTTTTTCAGCCGAGAAAGAACTGTCCAGCTTTGCATACATATTAATCAGACAATTCGAAATCAGGGAAATGCTATTGAATCCAAACTTTTCCACCAACCCATGTATCTGCTCACCCAAGGGAAGATCACCTTTATCTAACGATGATATAAGACTAACAAAAGTGTATTCAGATACTCCTATATGACTCACCATCATCTCAGACAGCATAAGAACACAGCTCTCAAGCCAACCCATTCTTCCGAACACAGAGATCATGCTATTATACGTCACCACATTCTTTTCGGGCATAAGTTCAAACACCGCATACGCTTCTTGTAGAAACCCGCGATTCCCATACATTCCAAGCAATGAAGTTCCAGCAAAAGGGTCTCCGAAAATAGCCCCGTTCTTTTCGATCAAAGCATGCAACTGCATGCCTTCAAACACATTCAACCCGTGACTCGAGAACAAACTGCCGTAAGTGAACTGCGTTGGCTCGAAACCACAAGTTCGCATATCGGTGAACAGTCTCAAAGACTCCTGGAGAAACCCATCTCTACAATAGGCGCTTATCATCGTATTATACGAAACCGCGTTCCTCCGAGGCATTTCGTCGAACACGTCGTGCACCATTTGGATGTCCCCAAACCGCGCGTACTTTGACATGACGTTGTTGAATAGAAAAACAGGTTCTTGCGACGTGAGATGGCCCATTGTGATGGTAAGTGCGTGCAGAGATTTTGCTTCGCTAAGCGAGCGCACCATTGTGGGTTCTTGAAGTGGGCATGAGCTGAAGGATTCCACATTGCTTCCGACGGAGAAGTGAAGGTTTTGAGACGATGGTATCGAGTTTGAGATCGAAGAGTAGCAATGAACATCAACGGACTTCGTGCAACTTAGTAATGGTAGCCTTCTCATGCAGATGCAGATTAACTACAAAAGATTCAAAGAAAAAGAAACTGATCGAATCTTTTCATTTCTTTCGCAATAAAACAAAGACGTAGAACAATAAGATAATGGTAATGGAGGTAAATTTCTACATGGTGAAGGGCAAAGGAGTAAAAGGAGCATAAATATATAACAGTAAGGATTAGTGAAAGCAGTCGAAAATCAGCTCACAACCTTCGCCGGAGCCCTGAAAACGCTGCCTCACTCGTTGATAAAACCATAATTGCTTACCAAATCGTCCAACTGCAATTCAATAGTTTTTATATCGTGTCCACCGGCTATCGATTGATCGATCAGTCGATCGATCTTCACTCGGGAAATCCCCAAAAAGGTGATTGCTTGTTCAGGGTATGCGATTCGTCATTCTTTATCCATTATTCGCCCCTAAAGCTGCAATTTGTTGGTATGAAACGAAGTCCATATTATTTTTCTATGCATATATAAATTCATCAGCCGTAGCTTATGTCATTTCATTGAGTTTTCTGAGCTGGGTTCATGAACTGTGGCTTCCCTGACTTTTTATGCAGGCTCGGCTAATCCTGCTGTAGAGAAGAAAGGTATCTGTGGATTTTCAGTTTCAATGAGTTGTGTCTAGAAAATTATCGTTTGCTCGAGCCAAGTTCGACGGATTAGCCAGGGGTCTTCTGTGAGCTGAGGGCCCTTAATTCTGGTTCTTAATCAAAGCATGTGCCATTAACAGCTCTCTACTATTTTCGTTGGTCGATTTGCGTAACGATGCCAGCTGTACAGAAGCTATATAATTCGTGTAAAGCATCTCTTACGCCCAATGGTCCTTTATCAGAGGAAGCTCTGGAGAAAGTGCGCAATTTGTTAGGTAACATGAAAGTTTAGGCAATCTATGTTTTGCCCTGTATTTGTTTAGCAACACATCTTTTTCTTGCATCAGAGAAAATCAAGCCATCTGATGTGGGTCTTGATCAAGAAGCACAAATAGTACGAACTTGGAACAGTTCCATTACTGACCGCAATTGTGATGTGGGTCGCCGTCCACCACCGACGATTAAGTACCTGCACATACATGAATGCGATGGCTTTACTGTTAGTACCTTCATATTCGTTTTTTTTTTTCTTAGCCGTTATTCCGATGGATATGAATGATGTCTTCACTTTTAGTTTGTTGTAGTGTTGGTGCCAGATATCATTACATAACTTACTGAAATGATTCTTTCTTATTCCTTCTCCTTTCTGGAAGATGGGCATATTTTGCATGCCACCTTCTTCGATGATTCCCCTACATAACCACCCCGGGATGACAGTACTGAGTAAGCTTCTTTATGGTACGATGCGTGTCAAATCCTATGATTGGGTCGACGCTCCTGGACCTTCTGAGCCCTCTCAAGGTAATCACATATGGAGCTTTTCCTTTGTCTCATTATGCTCTGATGCTTGATTCTGTCTTTACAGTTAGGGTTGGCCCTGTTTCCAGTATTTGTCAGTTTGTTGTGTATTATGTTTAGGAACCTATGGAAAGACTGGAAACAGCTTTATGTAGCTTCATGCTGTATCTTTGCTCATATACCACCTTTTTTACTGATGACTTATCTAAGCTGATGTTGAATCCAGATTATTCGTTTCGATGATACTGAATGTCAATATGTACTAAACTGACAAAGCCACCATTGTTGTATCTTTGCTTTTCAGGTCCAAGGCCAGCGAAGGTTGTGAAAGACTGTGACATGATGGCTCCATGTGATACAACTGTTCTTTATCCATCCAGTGGAGGAAACATCCATTGTTTCAAAGCCATAACTCCTTGTGCTATCTTCGACATACTCTCTCCCCCTTATTCCTCCGAGGATGGAAGACATTGTACTTATTTTAGGAAGTCCCAAGATGGAGATCTACCCGGTAAAATCACTCATAAGCAAGCAAAATCGATCTTTTTAACGTGTAATTCAAGAAACACTCTTGTAACTAATTGTTTTAATTGTCATAATCCCAGATACCATTGAGGTGGATGGAGTGGCTGTACCTGAAGTTACTTGGTTGGAAGAGTTTCAGCCTCCAGATGATTTTGTTATAAGGAGAGGACAGTACAAGGGCCGGGTTCTCAAACTTTAAGAGAATTTTTCCTTTTCTAAATTATTTTAGTATGCCATGTTTCTGCTTTACATATGAATCCTAGACTTAGTTGTATTGATTGCATAAATATTCTATTTCTAAGTTTTCGTGGCAATGATTCTTCTCATTGTTAGCAACCACTAGAGTTGAGTTGTACATAATTGAGGCCCCATGAGCTAATATCTATTGGTTTCACTTACACAGTTGGATATGCATCAAATTGATATTTGTCCGGCGGGTCTTGTGAGTGTTTTTCGCATTTCATGTTGTATTATGTGGATGAAGTTTATGGGAGATATCTTGGATTGGTTTGAAAGGTATGACATTTTTCTTGTGTACAAGTAATGAAAGATCCCATCAACAAGTCTGTTTTCTCTCTGTAATGGACATCATACTTCTCTATACAAGTCTGATAGCAGTCGATTTATTGCATGCCTTACTTGATTATGAATGTTAAACATGAACCCGAAACAGGTGTGTAAGACCAGCATATGCGCATCAAGCTAGGTCTTCTGCAACGGAGTCGAGATTTCCTGTTAAAAAAAAAAAGAACGGAGCCTGAACTGAATCGTATTATGGAAAAAATCGATTCGTTGTCAAATTTCCTGAAGCAAGAAGGAACGAAACAATACCTCGGGATAATGAGAATCATCATGCTGTTGCTTCGAAGACTTGACTATAGCTTCCCACATGGTACCACCTATAGGCACTTGGGGTTTAGATGCCGAGTATTAGCTCGGTTTTGTCCCAGGTTTGAATGTTGACGCATATTCTTCGCTGATACTGAGGGCAAAGTGCGCCAGAGCCATGAATCTGACGGAGATTTAGGTAGGGGCGGAGCAATCATCAGCTCCGAATATTTTTTCTCGATTATTTCCGATCTCTTCGATCCACCTTCGACGTCATCTGCAGCAGTTGAACTGTTGCTTATATCCACTAGATGCGAATTCTTGACATCTTTCCAAGGAGAATCGACGCGTTCTTCGTCTTCTTCTTGGCGACGAAGTTCATTAGGTACGCTTCGATTTTCGGCCGTCTCCAGCGTATCGAACGTTAGAGCTTTCTCTGCAGCGCCTTTGAATCCATCTTCTTGGCCATCTTCGTCCTTCAAGAGCTGTGCGAAGGTTTTGGAGACCTTTTTGGGCGGCTTGAATCGCGTTTTATCTGCCTCTATCGTATCAGCTCGTATTATATCGCAACCTTCAGGCTTGAACTGCCCAGCGATAAGAAAAGAAAAAAAAAAGCATAGTCTTTAGAAATCGCACGAAGAATATGAGCAGAATAGCAAGGGAAATAAACAGATCAAAGAAGTTGTTACCCCATCTCCAATCTCTGGGCTAGGACAGTTCGACGCTCGTATTTTAATACTAACACTCATCCCGGAAAAGGGCCCAAAATTCCCGACGAGCCCTTCGAGCAAAATCGAGGCAAAAGACCGCAAACAGATGGCATCAAAATTCCCTCGCCGTCATCGTCGCTGTGTTCGTCTTTCCCTTGCTCTTCGCAGACACGATCGTAACAATATTGTTCGGCATAACTCGGGCTATATCTGAGCGAGGCTTGTTGCCCTTGTCTTCTTTCCTCGTAACCTTCTTCGTGGCAAATCTTTCGACTCTTCTCCTCGAGCCACCGTAAGCTTTTTAGGCAAATACTTTGGTTTTTCTGACACCATAGCTTTCGCCGCAGGCAAAAACCTGTCCATCACTAAATTCAACGTATTGGGATCTCTCGTGAAATCCCGACAAGGTTTACTGTTCGAATCTTCCAATGTACTTACGCCGCTCGTACTGCAATTCAAGAAGGTCGAATTGGTCCTCGACAGCGTGTCAAGTGCATCCACGTAGTCTTCTTCTTCATCAATATCATCTTCGTCTTCAGTACTGCCATCGATGGGTTCGAAATTGGCCTTAATTTCGTTATTAATCGAGGAAAGTCGACGAAAATCTTGGAGGGTTGTGTCCGAATATCCAAACGGAGGAAGCTTCCAAAGATGATCGGCGTTATTCTTGGCTGCTGTCATATCTTCTCGTGGTTTCCCCGGCGTTTGTTCCCAGTGAAAGGGGACAGCTCCCTTTCTACGACGGGGCCCGATTTGAGTTCGGAGTTGTAGTAAGGGATCAGAGGCCTTCTAACGGATAGAAATGGCTGATTCAGATTCAGTGGCTTGTCCTCCATTTAGACAAAAGTTGCAGCTTTTGTGATGATTGTCTGTATATGGCCGCCGACAGCTTCGCTGAGGATCAAAGTAGGATTTTGCTGTAAGAGAATAAAACTATTAACTGAAGCAACGTTAGAAGATCATTCATAACAGCATGTTATTCAATGAATTCTGAGGAGAAAAAAAACAAAACAAGCACACGAAGATTGAAGCTTTGAAAGATCAACGTACAGTACTTGAGATGAGGAGCTAACAGAAGTTGAACGGTTGACTCGTGTAGTTATTTAAAGCATGTAATAATTCGAATACTCGAGAGCAAAATACTTGTACGCTGATGCAATGCTTTTTCGTTGGCAGTTTGTATTCAAGCATGTATATATATATATATGTATGTATACATGCGGTAAACATGGGTTAATCTCATCAACATAGGTGGATTGAATTCTTGTTTTAAATATGATCATTGTGGGAATTACAGCTTTACTATCATTTACTACTACCTAATGGTAATAATGCCATGATACTTGGCAATCTATGTGGGACCCAAAACGTCTCAGTCAATGCATCATGATTGTAAAAGTCAAGGAATTTTTGAGTGGATCATTGAGGAGGGTGAGGAAAAATTCTCGTATTATCCTCTACGGCATGATATAATTTTAATTTATTTTCATTTTGAAGGGTAAGCTTTGATTTCATCATTTTGCTTTATTTAATTTACTTTTATCCTTTAAATAATAAGTGGATAGCAATGCTTTGCTTAATTATTAGGAGGGGTGACCATTGCTATCGTTCTTTTGTTGTATACTTTCTGGATTCAAATGATTGGCCTTATTATAATTATGTTCAACTTAATCATTCTCTTTAGATAGGTAAATCAACCGTTGAAGCAAGATGATATCCAATTGAATTCTGTGTAGAACGAAAATAGCGTGCATTATCCTGAAAAATAAACAAATAGATAAATGATCAACGTGATAAATAAAAAATAAATATCTCGTAGCACGATTCCTTGAAGCTATTTAACTAAACTAATTCCAATGAATTTTGAAACGGTTAAAGTTCAAATAAAA
>JAPQWV010003307.1:0-43024 GCA_027422505.1 Craterostigma plantagineum
TGTTGTAAAAAGGACAGTAAAAATAAAGGGACACCGGTAATTTACGTGAAAACCCCAAATCGGGGTGAAAACCACGGACAAGGTAGGTATTTACTGTTAATTTAGGAGTTACAACTCTCTACCGTAAGGAGAACACTAGCTCTATCTCTCTTACAATAGGAGACTCACCAACTCTCTAAATATTTTTCCTCACAATACTTGTATATACTGATTATAAGAAGAAGTTATTGTTTTCGATGATTTACAATGACTTATAGCTAGCCTATTTATAGCTAAGGTTTTAGGCTCGGGCGAATCAGAGCTAGCCGCGTAGCTAGACACGTGGACGAACCGAATGAGCCGCGTAGCTGTATACGTGGGCGAACCAGAATGAGCCGCGTAGCTGCATACGTGGACGAACCAGAATCTGCCGTGTAGCTATATTACGTGGACGAATCAGAACGAGCCACTTAGCTATGCTAAGTGGCCAGTAAAATTATTACAACATTTCTCCCACTTGAATATTTTGATTGAAACTCATCAATCTTCACTTATGATCGTTAAACCACAGGAGGAACGCACCACATGAATTTGTCCACTTGATTGATTTGTCATGAAGTCGGCCAGATTATCCGCAGTGTGAACTTTTTTGCATATTCCACTGTTCCCTCTTCCACTTGTTCACGAACGAAGTGGTATTGGACCCGGATGTGTTTGGTTCTTGAATGAATGCTGGATTCCTTGCAAGATGCAATGCACTCTGGCTATCACAATAGAGAACAATATTCTCTTGTTTGTGGCCGAGTTCTTCCAGCAATCTCTTCAACCATATCGCCTCTTTACTGGCTTGCGTAGCTGCTACATATTCTGCTTCCGTCGTTGACGTCACAACAATCGACTGCAGTTTTGAGACCCAGCTTACCGCACCGCCAGCAGATTAAACACATATCCGGTTGTGGATCTGCTTTTATCAAGTTCACCTGCATAATCAGCATCAACATAACCATGGACAGTAAAATCCGTACCTCCATAACATAACGCATGATCAGGTTCCTTTTATGTATCTGAGAATCCTCTTGACAGCACTCCAGTGCTCCCGACCGGGGTTGGACATGTATCGCTCACCACTCCCACTGCATGGGCAATGTCCGGTCTTGTACACACCATGGCAAACATCAAACTTCCAATCGCGGATGTGTACGGCACTCGAGACCATCTCCATTTTCTCATCTTCATTGGATGGACACATATCGGGCAGATAACTTGAAGTTAGCAGCAAGAGAGTGGATATTGGCTTGCTTTCTTGCATGTTGAACCTTCGCAAGACTTTCTTCAAGTAGTTCTTTTGAGAAAGCAATCTTCCTATTGCTTCTGTCTCGAGAGATTTGTACGCCAAGAATTTTGTTTGCCTGTCCCAAGTCCTTCATTTCGAATTCACCAGCGAGTTGAATCTTCAGATCATTGATACGATCTTTTGTTGGGTCCTGCTACCAGCATATCGTCGACGTACAACAGTAATATGATATAATCTTCAGAGTGAAATCTCTTGAAATACGCGCAAGGATCTGAATAAAGCCTGGTGTAGCCGAGACTCATTATGAATGAATCAAATCTCTTGTACCAGCATCGTGGTGCTTGCTTGAGCCCGTAAAGAGATTTGATTAGCTTGCAAACCAGATCTTCTTTCCCTTTTTCTTGAAAGCCTTCTGGTTGAAGCATATATATTTCTTCTTTCAGGTCGCCATGGAGAAAGGCCGTTTTGACGTCAAGTTGCTCAAGATGCAGGTCAAATGTGGCACACATTGACAAGACAACCCTGACTGTTGTAAGTCGAACCACCGGTGAGAATATCTCATTGAAGTCGATTCCTTCTTTCTGAGCATATCCCTTTACAACCAGTCTTGCACGATATCGCTCTATCTGGTCATCACCATTCCGCTTGATCTTGTACACCCATTTGTTTCCAATAGGTCTCCTTCCTTGCGGTAATGGCACCAATTCCCATGTCTTATTTTTACTGAGAGCTTCCATTTCTTCTTGCATTGCTGAAATCCACTGACTCGCATCTGAACTCTTCAGTGCTTCTTGGAAAGTCGTTGGCTCTCCATCCTCAGTTAGAAAACAGTATGCAATGTTGCTCTCAGTATCATAATCTGAGTACAAATAGGCGTCTTACGAATTCATTCGTTTTGATCGCCCGAGGTCGGTACTTCAGTTTCGACTGGGTTGAGCTCTTTCGTGTGCTGGTTCGACTTCAGAAGAATCATCTTGCTCCAATTTCTCTCACCGGTGTTGGTGTAGTCTTTGTCATATTGCCATCATGGTTGACTTGCTCCTGTCGCTATCTTCGAGAAAATTAACATCTCTGCTGATAACAACTTTGTGGTCAGTGAGATCCCACAAACGGTAACCCTTTACTCCTTCAGCGTACCCCAGAAATAGACATCTTCTGGACTTTGGATCCAACTTCGTCGTTTCTTGATTGTGGTACATCACATATGCAGGACTTCCAAATATATGGAGGTTTGAATAATCAGCAGGTTTGCCAGTCCACATTTCCATGGTGTCCTCTTCTCTATAGCAGTATGGGGACCGATTCACCACATAGCAGGCAGTGCAGACCGCTTCCGCCCAAAATTCCTTGTCTAGGCTTGCAGTTCTCAGCATAGCCCTCGTTCTTTCCAACAAGGTCTATTCAGCCGCTCTGCCACTCCATTTTGTTGTGGAGTATATGCCGTTGTGAACTGTCTTTTAATACCCGCACCTTTGCAGAATTCATTGAATCCCTGCCAGTATATTCTCCTCCATTGTCGGACCGCAGGCATTTGATCTTCTTACTGGATTCAAGTTCGACCCGCGCTTTGTATGTTTTGAAGGTAGGAAACACATCGTCCTTCTTCTTGATTGGATACACCCAGCATCTCCTGGAATAGTCGTCGATGAATGAGACGAAGTAGTTTGCTCCCCCCAGAGATGTGACCGGTGCTTGCCAAACGTCAGAGTGCAGCAGTTCCAGAATTTCTTTACTTCTGAATTTTGACGGCTGAACTTCGGGCGATGCTGCTTACTTACAATGCAATTCTCACAAAATGGTAGTGACACGATTGTGAGGCCAGGAAGTAGATTCTTCTGGACAAGAATTTTCATGCCTTGCTCAGACATATGACCAAGCTTCTTGTGCCAAGTCATCGAAGACTTCTCGATTGAATTTGTAGTGGCCACAGAAGCTTGCCCTTCCTGCAGAGTTTCCCCCTTCAGCATGTATAAGTTTGCAGCAATCTTTTCTCCCTTCATTATTATTTGCGCTCCTTGAAAGATTTCCATGACCTTGTTCTCAGTTCAATTTTGAGACCAAGATCATCTAGCTGCCCCACAGACAATAGATTTTTCTTTAGACTCTCAACATGTCGCACAGCTTGAATGGTACGGATGGTGCCATCGTACATCTTTAATTTGATCGTACCAATTCCTACGATCTTCAGAGGTTGATCATTACAGCTGTACACGAACCCTCCAGAGGTTGGTTTGTACTGATGAAACCATTCCCTTCTTGAGGTCATGTGGAAAGTAGCTGCGGAGTCGAGAAGCCACATATCGTCAAATCTTCCCTTTTCTCCGATGGTGGATGGAGCTTCACATACTAGAACAAATCCATTGTCTGGAGCGTTGGCCACGTTTCCTTGAGCATTGGGGTTTCTGTTTAGACCCCAACAATCTTCTTCATATGACCCTTCTTGCCACAGTGATAACATTTGATAGCCTTCTTATTTTGTGGGACCGATTTTTGACTCCCACTAGGACCACGTTCTTCATATCTGATCCGCTTTCGGCTCCCACTTGGACCACGTTCTCCAGATCTTACCTTCGTCACAGTCAGGCGCCTCTGCTTGATGGGGTGTAATCACCTTCTTCTCCGTGTTATTGCGCCGGTTTTCTTCTTCCAGAACAGCAGCAGCAACGTCATCATAGACAAGTTGCTCTGCAGTTTGGTTGTTGGTTAGACTAATGACGAGATGAGCATAAGAATCTGGCAGACTTGCAAGTAGGAGTTCAGCACGATCGCTTGACTCTATGTTGCAGTCCAAGTCTTTGAGTTGGCCAAACAGAGTAACCATTTTGTTGATGTGCTCTGTTGCTGAAGAAGATTCATCCATCTTTAGAGCATATAATTTCTTCTTCAAGAAAAATCCGGCTATGAAGCGACTTGGCTTGATATAGCTTATCAGGTGATCCCAGATTTCCTTTGCACTAGTTTTCTCTACGACGCTCGAACAATATATCATCTGCTAATGCGAGATGAATATTGGCAGTAGCCTTTCCATCAATCTTCTTCCATTTGCATCACTTGTAATTCTTTCCGGCCTGCCAGTGATACCTTCCAGACAATTTTCTTTGAGCAAAATTGCCTTGACTTTTACCTTCCATAGGGAGTAATTTTTCCCGTTGAATTTCTCAATCTCATGCTTAGCTGCCATTTTTTTTCTCTCCTTTTTTTTCCCTCCCAGAAACTTTAATGGATGAATAATAATAATCTAACAAACTTTCTGATGTGGAGGATCCAATATTATTGGCAACCACAGAGCATACGGTAAGTAGATATTATAAACACTCGGCCAAAGCTCTGATACCACTTGTTGTAAAAAGGACAGTAAAAATAAAGAGGACACCGGTAATTTACGTGGAAAACCCCAAACTCGGGGTGAAAAACCACGGACAAGGTAAGGATATTTTACTGTGGTAATTTAGGAGTTACAACTCTCTACCGTAAGGAGAACACTAGCTCTATCTCTCTTACAATAGGAGACTCACCAACTCTCTAAATATTTTTCCTCACAATACTTGTATATACTGAATATAAGAAGAAGTTATTGTTTTCGATGATTTACAATGACTTATAGGCTAGCCTATTTATAGCTGAAGGTTTTAGGCTCGGGCGAATCAGAGCTAGCCGCGTAGCTAGACACGTGGACGAACCGGAATGAGCCGCGTAGCTGTATACGTGGGCGAACCAGAATGAACCGCGTAGCTGCATCGTGGACGAACCAGAATCTGCCGTGTAGCTATATTACGTGGACGAATCAGAACGAGCCACTTAGCTATGCTAAGTGGCCCAGTAAATTATTACAACAGTTTGAATTGTCAGTATTAGTCATTTTCTTGCATGACAACGCTACACTTTTGAATGCTTGATCATGTAAGAACTTTGTCATTTTACGACTCAGATATTACATAAGTAAGATTCTTCGTGGAGATGAATGCCACTTGCATACGTAAGATTCTCAAGAAATTCGACAAGCGATTTGGATACAAATCACCGATTACTATGTGAAGACCCGAGCCAACCATCCCTCTTCCCAGCTCTAGCAAGTTTTCAAACACGTGTAAGGAAACTCAACTGTGCTTATTAAAAATCGAATCTTTTGCGTACCCTTTTTTTTTCAAGTCATTAGAGTTCAAACCCTTTCTTTTTTCTTACAGGGTTTAGGAGCTGTCGTTGGAGCTATATCTTTGTAATCTTGCCGATCTGAAGCTATTTGTCTATTTATGAGCAGCCCTCACTTCCTCTTCAGGTGAGTAAAAAACGTATTTGTTACTACTTTATCACCCGTTTCATGATATGGTTGCAGTTTGAGGTCATTAACTTTCAAAGTTGAAGCAATTTAAGGACACACATGCCGAGAACCTAACCGTATCCTTAAATTGCTTCAATTTTGTGACTCGGTTTCCTTAATTTGCAATTCAGTGAGTTGGGTATCCTGAAACTACCACTTAGAGCATCTTCAACCGGAAACACATTTTCAAACTCAAACGCATTCTCAAACTCAAAATACAGTAATTCTCTCCAACCGTCAAACTCATTATCAAACTCAAATGAGTATTTCGAAATATTCACTTCTACACCAACTTTTACAAATTTTTAGTACTGCCCACATATTTTATACCTTAAAAAATTAATATTTTAATATTAAATTACACTAAATAAGTAGAAAAACACATTCTAGTATTTTTGTATGTTAACCCTACACCCATTTTACGTTCGAAAAAACCACATCCTTAAACCCATACCATGGAAAAAAAACATGCAGATCCAGTCGTCGACTCCATAAAATGGCTGTAGACCGATTAAGCCACTCGACAAACTTCTTAAACATCCTCGCACAGCACGCACTAATCATGCACGATGACGACGACGAAGACGATGACACGCCGCCGACGAAGATAGATACAATTTCACGTCCCTCCTATTAAACCTAGCGAACACGTTCCTCTACATGGTCAACACTTACATCATCGTCCCCACAGCCGACAACTACTCAACGAGCTTGGGCGCCGCCGCCACAGTGTGCGGCATAATAATCGGGGCGATGGCCGTCGCTTAGATATTCTCTTCGGTGTATTCAGCGCGTCGTCGAACAAGTCGTACTTCAAGCCGTTGGTTTTCAGCAGCGTAGTGCTCTGCGTGGGGAACACTATGTACGCTTTGGCCTACGATTTGAATTCCATCGCCGTCCTCCTCGTCGGCCGTCTCTTTTGCGGGTAAGCTGATTTTTGCGCTTTTTTTTGCTGTATAATTATGTCTATTGACACGATCGATTTCTTTTTTTTTTTAATGCAGTTTGGGTTCGGCGAGGGCGGTTAACAGGCGCTACACTAGCGACTGCGTGCCGAGTAATATACGCATGCAGGCGTCGGCGGGTTTCGTGAGCGCGAGCGCATTAGGATACTTTGCCCGGGTGGGTGATGTAAGTGGCTTGACTTTTCTACCTCGTTTGGCTATGGATATCCTTCAGAGAACCCACCCACGATACGAGCCTAGTTTCGAACTCCCCCGCAAGAATCTAACGCCGGTACTTCCTTTTTTTTTTTCTTGCGTAGTCTTTCGTTTTTTTGGGTCGGCGAGAAAATATTTGGAAAATTGAATGTTAGTTATGTTTCATTGTTTTGCAAAGAACACGATGAGAGGCTCGCGAAAGGCATTGCCCAACTGTTGCTTTTAATAATTCGGAAGGAGAGGCTAATGAAGAAGACGAAGAGTGCGATGCTAGCGAAGAGGCTCCCGAGGAAATCGTGGCCCGCAAATTCGTTTGGATCGGCCTATCGTTTGCTAACTGCCTTCGGTGAAGGTATTACTACAAAGGCTCGCCTTTATATTCGTGGTTAGCCACTTCTCACCGTCCTACTGAGCGACAAAGAACTAACCAATATGAATCAAATGATGGCGATAATAGGTTCAGTTGTTGATCTACTTTATGCTTAAATACGCAATGGAGATTTTGCTCTCGGAATCGAGCGTGGTGACGACGTACTACTTCGGGTGGACGACGACCAACGTGTCGATTTTCTCGCGTGCCTGGGCTTGACTGTTTTGCCCGTCAACGTATTCGTCGGAAGCTATTTGAGCAATATGTACGAGGATAGGTAATTTCTTTCTCTTGTCTGTAAATCTCGGGGGCTGACGCAGAAATAGCCTGCAAACTGCACCAATCAGGTAAGTCACACTAGGGCAGTTTCTCTTAGGACCAAGCGCTTACCGCTGCGCCGAAAGCTAATGGTGATTGGTGAATGTGCAACTCTAATCTTTAAACCGCACAACAGCCAAATCCACGGTTTGATTGCTCTCAGCATGGACAATTATTGTTTTTCCAACAGTTTCTTACACTTATATACGGTATTTGGTAGTCGGTCCGCTTCAAATACCTTGAGAGCCTCAATCTAACCACTAGGGTCAAGCCTCATTGGCTGCAAACCTACAATTCGCTACCAATAATTATTAAGTTTTACCCTCTGAAATACTTTTTGCAGGCCATCGAAATAGTTGTACTTATCGGCATAACATTCAGCTTTCACTTCGTCGTCCCTTACACCGTGCCGCAATATGTCATCTCGGGCCTCGTCATGTTCGTAGCTGATGAAGTATTGGAAGGTACATATAACATATATTATATATATTGCTAATTTTAGCAAATCGAAACATGAAATTTTTTCTCTTTTTGTCTAGGGGTAAATTTGTCACTTCTCTCTAGAGTGATGTCGTCGAGGTTGCCTCGTGGGACCTATAATGGAGGGCTCTTGTCTACAGAGGCAGGCGATCGCCCAAGTTTATCGCAGATGCCACTATATTACATTGGCGGGTTTTCTAGGAAGTAGGCAGCTGTTGAACGTTGCTCTACTTCCTTCGCTGGTTGTATGCATTGCTTCGATCGTTGCGACTTGTTGCATATTTGGCGAGTTCGAAAAGTATTGATTTCGTAAACGATTTTGGTTATCGCTAATTTTGTTATGGTGTACATTGTGTAGTAAGTGATTGAATTATAGCTAAAATATGGGCAGACCGCCCTCCCGGCCCGGATTTAGTGGGCCATCCCCGCCCGAAAGTGAACGGGCCGAAGGACTTGTGGCCGCAAAGCCATGGGCGGGCCTACCCTGTTCGAGTCCATCGGGCCTAATATTTTTATTCTTTAAATTTTTTTATTTTTCAAAAATCTTTATTAGTTCATTTTTAATAATAAATTATACCTGATAATTCTAGAAAAATAGTTCTAAAAATATATATATATTCATAAATAATTAAATATATAAATATAAATAGTTTTTGCTTAAAATTAAATTTTTTTAACATATTATATATACAAATATTAAGAAATTAAATAAAATAACAAATACTACCAGGTCTATTTGGCCCGCAGTCCGTGGGCCGATAAGCCGATTTGTTTCGAGCCCTGAAAATTTGGGGCCAAGCCCTGTTTTTTAGGGCCGGGCCGACCCATAGGCGGCCCAAATTTCAGCTCTAGATTGAATATGCAGAGAGCTTAATTGTTGGCCTACTATAAAGGAAAATTACAAGCTTGCCAATCTAAGTTGGTAGATAGTCATGTATAGTTCTTGACTTGGTTTAAGAAGCCATGTGATTGCAATTTCTATTACAGCAGAGTACTGTACTTGGAATAGTGCTCTACGTTTCGACCTAAATTAGACTTAGGTTGAGATTCACAAAATAGTGGCATGATAAATTCATGAGTATATATATATGCCTACTTGTGGTAATATTAAATTGGGTATAATACATCACTTTGCTAATGTTGGTAAGTAGTTATATTTGTTAGAATACGACCGACGACATCTAACATGCATCTTTTATCTTATGGGCTTTCGCATAGATTTGATCAAGACATCGATCTTACGTAGATTTATTTCCTTGATCAACGATCCACTTCGATCACTTCTTATATGAAGATAAATGTAATGTAATATTAATCTAGTAGATATATGATTTTTATAGCATATAAATCGTGGTAATACCACCCATGGATCTGCGCAGTTTTCAAGGGCAAAAGACAAATAAATATAAAAATTAAATTGCCCATGATCATCGATAACTTTGGTCAAAATTTGTCATCCATCATTCCAAAGCTCAGCATTCTTGACTTTCGAGACACTCTCCAAGACTTCGAAGGCACAATGTCTCCTTTTATTACCACCATCTTCGTCTCCATGTCTATTTGGTAAGAAGTCACTCCTGATAATTTGCATAAATTAGATATTTTTGATTAATTTAAAACTATACTCAAAATATAATTTGAGCCAAAAATGTGAAAAATCTGTATATATGTATATCGACCTTCCAGCTTAGATATGTGCGTCTTGACCTGTCTCGCGCAGCCATTACAGTGCATGGAAACCCTTAGCACTACCATCTGCACAATAATAATATCAAAATTTTTCAATAGATACACGAATAATAGAAGATCTGAAGGAAAAGTAAATGATTTTATTATATATATATATATATATACATACATTTATATATTTGACTTTACCTTGGGCTTGAGGTGGAATGCAAGCGTTGGAGGATCAATGGCATCCTTGAGCTTAAATGGTGAATCCGAGATATCAATTAATGGCTTTTTATCTTCTGATGAACTATAATTATTATTATGACTATTATTTTTCTTTCTGTAGCTGCTGTTGTTGTTGTTGCATAGACAAGAGGAGTAATAATACGCTGCGGCAGGAAACAGACATAGACGATCCAATGCTCTCAGTTTCTTATTCATGGCGGGCAGCCACAGAGACTCAACACAGTACTCCTCAGTGTGCTTTCCTAAGACTATGTTCTACTTCAAATGATATAAGATATATATATATATATATATATATATGCCGAAGAATTTTATGTGTTCAGTTTATATGAGCACCTTACGTGGACACCTGTTGATGTGGTATCAATTCGTGCAATATCAACAGCCCACATCAACATTTGAGGTTATGTCGTTTTAATTAACACAATTTAGGTGCTATTGATCCACATCTCGAATGCTGATGTGGCATATTAACGCCTTGTATAACACATGTTATGTATCAATGGAATATATCAAGTCAACATTGCCACATCAACATTTAAGATGTTGATCAATAGCACATAAAAAGGTGTTAATTAAAACGACATAACCTCAAATGTCGATGTGGGCTGTTGACATGGCACGAATGGGTGCCAACTCAACAGGTGCCCACATAAGGTGCTCACATAAGTTATATCCTAGCTATTCAGATCAAGGTTGTGGACTATAAAATTCCTCTGTATATCCTAACTATTTGAAAAAAAAAGACAATTTGAAAAAAAAAAAGGACGTAAAAATTGTAGGCCCCGTTGCATAATTATGTATGGCGCAATTGAATTGAAATAGAATTAGATATCGTAAACATAAATATTTAATGACGTTAACTTTCGGATGGTAAGAGTGCGTTCAATCTTATTGAGACAACTATTACACAAATTTTAGAATAAAAGAAAATAGACATCATGTTCAACCTTAGTTTTACGCATAAGAAGCAATGTGGTAGAGGGTAAAAGTAATGCATATATCATATATGTAAAGAAATTGTAAACTATTAATAGAAGAATTCCCTGGTTTGTCACATCTGAAGAGAATATTGCATTAATATAAGCATTTGCATGTTCAAATACTAGTTGGCCAGGCCAGCCGTTAATAATACTATGTAAGAACAGTTCGTCAATTTGGGACATATGAATTGCGACAATAATGAATTAGCTGTCTATACTGTTTGGTGATAGATAATTTTACAAACTTCTAGTCGGTGTGACTATGTATGCCCAGGAGGATCAATAATTGATGAAGAAAGTGACACTATGAAAGCTCAGATTCTCTATTGGGACATTTCTATATGGAAAATAAATACTTCCCACTTTCCCATTTGGTTTTGGACATTTGGGATTTTTAAGAAACTGAATATTTTAATAAAATAGTACAATTAAAAGGTAAAAAATTGTATATTTTGACACGTCTTTTAAGAGTATTTAATATTATTATATTGATTGTTCGTGATAGTTTTTTGCTAAAATAGGAAATGTACAAAAGATAGCAGGACGCCCGATATAGTAAAAATGTATAAAAACTTTTGAAACGGAGGTTGTATTTCTTTAATTTTTTTCCTGTGGTGGGTTTCAATTGGTCTTCTATTCCAGGTTAGTCCACGTGATCCTTTCTCATTTGATAAGACCGTCTAAATTATTGCATATGCCTTTTTATATCAAGAAATAAAAAATTATATATAGATAATTAATGCACATGAAGAGCACATGAAGATTACTCTATAATATTTAATCAAATGCAGAACTCGAGTTATCCTTTATTTTCGAGCGAGGTTGACTATTGTTGTTAATCCTTTTAGCTATTTATCATCGAATAATTCCACAGTGTAAAGATCCGTTGCTGTAATAATTTCGCTTTGTAATAATTTGAAATGATTTCATGCCAATTCAACCCATCAGATTCTTTACAGTACATACAATAGAAAACAAAACTGAAGCAGTTTCACATATGACCTTTCAGTAGATAAGTCCTTAGGCCATCCTAGGAAAACTTCCAGGGGCAAATCTGTAATTTAAACAAAAACCCGAAAACTCAACGTCTATAGACGAGCACTAGCTCGGCTCAGGCTTATCGAGCCCATATCAGCAGTATTATTAGCCCGAGAACAAACGTAAGACAACGACTGCAGCCAAGAAACGAGCGCTGGCTTCCTTATAACATCATCAGATTCTGCTATCTGTTGATATAGTTGATTTAGGACCGTGTTTGGCCGTTCCCAGGCAATCGACTGATGAACTGAGCCAGCGATTTCATCAAACTCGGTAAAACCTTCGAATAGAAAAAAAGAGGGCCAACTTTACAGCCTTTGACGAACATGTATCATATGAGGTTTAGGTATTAGCTGCTATATAAGCCCTTTTCTTTTTATTACCTGTATCTCGACTAAGGCGAGCATACGTAAGAGAAGATCGAGCACTTTCTTACAAGGCTCGAGCTTCTCTCCTTCCCAGTTCGTCCACAGATCGACTTCCTCTTCCCCGACTGAGCTGCGTAGGCTGTTAGCTTTTTCGACGAGGCTATGGATGGTGTAATAAATACACGAACTGCCAGCTGGCAGATGCCTAACGATTGCAGCAACGCCAGAAGCAAGCCCTTCGAATGGCGTAATCTCGGGAAATAGCTACGTGGAAGCATTTCGTGTTCGTGAACATGGTCGGGTTTTTTAACGAGGAGTTTGTAAGGGTTTTAAATGAATCGAAAATCGATACCTCGAGCGATCTCTGTACGTAGTAGAAAACGAGCTGCTCCTTCAGTACAGCTCTTTCGTCGCCCTGCAAAGGTTCTTCTTTTCCTGAAGATACGAAAGCTGCAAACATCGAATGAGAATATCTGGCGACTTTTCCATTTGGGTGGCCTAAATATCTATTTGCGATGATCGTTTAAGGTGTGGACCGACGTGAAAAATCTATCGAAATTATCAAGAAAAGAAAAGGGACAGGAAAAACAATCAAAATTTTTGCATATAGGATACAAGAACATGATAGGAGCCACTATCTTCTTGAAAGTAGAAGCAGGCAATCGTTCGACACAAGTTGGAATCACGCGCATGTAAAATACGATGCGAGCAGTTTGAACATCGTCCTTGGACCAAATGTACTTCGAGCTCGGCGAACCTGTAATAAATGTATTAGATACGGGTCAAAACCTATATATATGCGTATTGAAGTAGGTACCGTGACTGTTGATCAAATCATCGTAACAAGGCATAGATTCGACAACGAGACACAAGCTGTTTCATCGTCCTGAAGACTTCCTATAACGGCTCTAACCGTATCCATATACTCAGGCAAACGTGCCCTTCTGAAGTACTCCATGCAAGAGAATGAAGCCAATATTTCGACTGAGACTTTTGCTTTAGCTTCTTGATTTATCTTCGAGCCCAACCTATGCTTAGTGACTCCTAACGCAAATACCACAACCATAAGAAAAGCAGATTCGGCGATCTTTTCGATTTCTTTGATTATCTCCTCGCCTCCCCTGTCCATGAGGATCCTAACTGCTCGTCTGTGCCACATGTAAATTTCCCGACAATATTTCCATATAAGATTTTCAACTGTAATTTGGTTATCTTCTTCGGCTGATGCATACATATTGCGAAGACCCCAGTTATCAGTCCTGCTTCCTTGAAGACCACGCCATTTAGAACGTTTCTTATCTCACCAAGAACTGAAATCCGATTTTCTTGGGGAAGTTCAAAAATCTTTTCGTATATGCTCCCCAGTGGGAAAACTTGTGCTACTAATGCTAAAGATAGAGAGACGAGAAGACAGGGCCTGTAAGAAACCGAACCAGTTCGAACGAAAGCTAGAGCAACACTCCTTAAACCAAGATCGATCTTAGGTTGATTTCTAATTCCAACTATGTTCGAATCTTTCCATAGAGAAACCAAATCTCTCGCCATATTCTCAATGCAATCTTCTGCAGAAGTTTTAAGATGCAAAAAGCCACTCGAACCAGACCTATTTACAGCTCGTATGATTCCAGCAGCAACCATGACTACAGAGAATGAAGAACAATCATGCTTAACATTCTCTAAACGCCTCTTCATTAGATCGATTTTCTGTAAGGAGCGAGCGTTTAGTGAGTTTGACATGACCAATTCGACCAAATGCAGAAGCATAAGTCCCTGAGAACTGTTGGCCAAGGGACCACCTTCGTCGCCCCAGAGAGTAAGCAAAAAATCAAGAATCCTTCCAAAATATACCGTTGAAGTGGAAGATAGAGCATAGCCAATTCCAGCTAAAGCGTGAGAAGCTAATTCATCAGACAAGAAAAACGATTTGCCGCGTTCCTCCAGTGATTTGCATAATAACTCCAGGCAAAGCTTTTTCGACTTTTCAGAAGCAGATGCATGAAGAGAAAGTGCGCCCAGAAGTAGAATTCCTTCAGAGAAGACATCAGTGCAATTATCAGATTGAAACAATCGTGAGAGAAGTTTCGATGTGATTTCCACAGCAGAATCAACCAAAGAGGTCTGCCTCGATTTCCTCACCCAAATATATAGAAGTCTAAGAAATAAAGGATAGGACTCTATATGCAAAACGATTTCCTCCGAAGATAAAACAGAAAATAGAAGCTTAGCTTGTGGATCCGATACATAAAGAGAAGATTGAAGATCGACAAGGGTCCTCAAAGCTTGAAGGTGATGAGCATGAAAACTTTGGTGCTGAAGCAAATCTCTGAGATCAGCCCAAGATTTAATAATTGCTTGTGCAGACGATGAGGAAGGCTTCGTTGGAACATTATTAGAGCTGGTGCTAATGTTAATGCTCCGCAACCATTTTTCGAGGAATAAAGACTGCGCTTGTTGCGCCATAGTCCTATCTCACTCAACTGCAATAACATTGGATATACTTCTCAGACTTCCTTAAAGTAAAGAAACAAGAAAACATATTTGGTTATTATACGAAGAAAACTTGGAAGCAGTAATAGAGGCATCTATTTACCTCGTGATAGTACGATGAAGCGAAAATCAATTACAATTTGCAATTCAGAATGGTGTTTTTGATTAAATGGTATCTCTGAAATTCCGAATTCGGTCCCAAGAATCACAATTACAGGCGATACAAGGACCAACTGAAACACTAATTAAACGAAAAAAAATAGAACTTCTACAACACCTCTCCCGAAAACAGCGAGCTCATAACCGATTCTATTAGGCATTTAAAAAACCTCTGTAGACCGCTTTTCACATCTTTCTTCACAGTGATCGATGAAAACATACACAAGAAATGGTTACCGTGAACTTTTAACTCACCTGAGGAACAAACAAGTGGCCTCAGTGGTGGAATTAACTTGCCTAACAGACAGATTTACATGACATCCTTTTTTTAGCTCTCTGAGGCATTCTATCAAACAATTTCACGAAATAGCAATTCCTACAAATATGATTCCGAAAACTTGCCTGGAAATAGGATTAATAACAGGGTCGAACCCTAATCTTCATCAGGTTGTCGATTGATTACAGCTACTTTAGTTTTACCCAAGGAAGCTCGTTTCTCAGCTATGTGTTGGAATGTATGATTTTACTGGATAATAGCTTCTCAAGCATAATCGTCGTCCCAACAGCGACTACCGACGAAACTATATTAACAACGTCTTATAAAATTCTCATTCAGCAAATCCAACGGCTCATATACTCTCTCTTGCCCAAATATTGTCATCTCTTTTATAGCCCCCCAAAAACACACTCAAGAACACATTGATACTACTATAATTTTTTTATTTTCTTTTTCATTCCTTCTTCATGAGTCGTTGTATCGTTGATGGTTGTAATGAATTTCAAATGTTTAGTAAAGATAATTGAATATTACAATGATGCCTCCTATCACACTATATATTCCAAGAATTGGTTTGCCTAATGATCTTATCATTTCCATTTTGAACCGCTACAACGGCAATGTTTTATTTATTGCTTTTATTCATGTGGTTAATTTTCATATAACTTCATGGCGGATATGAGACTCTCGTCGACTTTCAACTGAACTAACCTCTCTTACATGTGAGTAGTTGTCACAAAAGGATCTGAATCGAACCTATTGGCATGTGTTCGACTAATTTGCCATAGGAGTGTCTATTTATATAATATTTTTTCGAGATTAATTATTTAATATTGGTTTGAAGTATGTTTAATTTGGGCTTAATTCTAGAATAACCATTGGAAAAAAACTATTTATTTGCGTGCCATCTCTCGACTCTTCTAGAATGGACCAACCCCACAAAGGCCACAGGTTGTGCTAACTGCTAGATAACAAACCACGTACTAGTTAGGTAAGTGAAAATAATAATAATCATGACGATAATAATAACTATTATTTGTGTAACCTATGTGGTGCAATAAAAAAGTTAATTATTATTAAATAGTTTTTAATAAGTAGAATATTAAAAATAAAATTTTGGTAGTTATTATGAGGTTATAGAAGGTACGTAGCTTAATAAGTCTTATTATTTTTCTAAAAAACGTAGACAAACTGATTGGTCAATTGAAACACTATAGATTAGCTAAAGCTAAATGCCTACCAAATTAGAATCACCGATGATAGTTAGTATTGTTAGGAAAAGAAAAAACATCATACAATTATTATGGTAAATATCGTAACTAACGTCCAACTTAGTCGTGGCTTAAAGGTAGGCGTGATCTTAATCAAATCAAATCAAACAAGGGCAATAGCGTAATTTCACTCCCCGTCGTTCTTATTATAAGTACACCCTCTCATCCTCATAATTCATAAATACGCGGTCTGTATTCCAATTTCTTTCTTGCGGCAAAAGTTTGTCTTCTTCCCTAAAAGAGAATTTCAATCGCCTCTTCTCAACTCTAATCAGATCTCATCGGCGTTTCGAACAATGGGTTCTTCCGACGGAGGCAGCTACGCCGATTATCAATCCGCAGACCCGACGCCCTGCGCCGGCGGCTGCGGCTTCTTCGGCGCGGCGGCGACGAATGGCCTCTGCTCCAAGTGCTACAGGCAGTCCTTGTTCGAAAAGGAAATCGCCGTCTCTGCTGCTAAAATCCGCCCTAAATAGAATATCTACAACACATAATATCTCCGAGGCCTCGACGGCGGCGGAGACCGTGGACGAGGAATCGACGGCGGCGAAGAGTAGGTGCTCGAGCTGCAATAAGAAGGTTGGACTGCTTGGGTTCGATTGCAGGTGCGGCGGCACGTTTTGTGGGGCCCACAGGCACGCGGAGGCGCACGGCTGTAGTTTTGATTTTAGGGGTTTTGGGAGGGAAGAGATTGAGAAGGCGAATCCCATCGTTAAGGCCGACAAAATTTATGATAGGATATGAAAAATAGTATGGCGATTTGATAGAAGTTTTCTTTTTTCCTTTTTCGTTTCTTTCCTCTATCGATTATTTGATTCATTGGGTGCGTGGAATTTGATGCACGTTAGTTTCAATGGTATGTATTATTCCTTTTACCTTCTTATAAACGAAAATAAATTTGCAAGAATAAAATCTTGAAGATTCGACCATCTAAAGAAAGAAAAAAAAACTAATACAAAGAAAAACTAAGAACAAGAAATAATCCATATCAGCTTGATAATACATACTAGTTTCTTACCGGTATTAACTATTTGTAATCTTATATGTTAATAAAATTATTACAATGATGTATAATAGTGGGTACTTATTGTGGAAATAACGTGGTAGTGTAATTTTTTGATGTCTTTATTATTTAATTTATTTTTTAAGTGGACACGCGACATTTCTATAATTATATAAAATTCCTCAATTTTTTGGTATTCGACTTCCTAGAATTTATAGCCTTTGGAAAGAATTTTCAACAAAGAGAAAATACAACTTCTGTGCGAGAAAAAAAAAAGAAGTTCAAAAGAATCAACAAAAATAGCAAAAAAACTAAAAAGGGGAGAGACGCGCCTTTTTTTTCGTCTTCCAATTGAGCAAATTTAGAATCCCAAATTGACAAGTCAACTAAGTTTGGTCTGTTAACAAAAAAAAAAACCATACAACTCTTCTGATGTATAAAATAAGCCCAAAAAGAATACGGGCCTAAGCTAATTATCAGTAAATTTTACTAATTTAGTGGCAGCATTTGTAAATGTTCATGTCTTGCTACATCTTGAGATCCGAAACCATGTTTTTACCTCAATAATGATGACTAATACATACAAAATGAGTAAACAGAGCATCTCCCTCGCAAATGTAACAGTTCTGTTTTTCTTGGAAGTAGCAGAATCTTCTTCGTGAAGAAAATAAAGTTGTAAAAAGAAAATGTTAATAATATTAAACAGATCAGTAATAAACAAAACTGAAAGAAGCAGTTAAGCTTTCGTGCCCTAAAACTGTTACTTTGTTGTCAGCGATGACCACGCGGGTATATATATATATATATAATATATATATATATATATATATATATATATATATTATATTAAATAGAGGAATTTTATGGTGCTCACTTTATATGAGTACCTTAATGTGAGCATCTGTTGATTTGGCATCGATTCGTACCATGTCAACAGCCCACATCGATGTTTGATGTTATGTCGTTTTAACACATTTTAGGTGCCATTTACAACATATCGGATGCTAATGTGGCATGTTGACTTGATATATTTCATTGATACGTAACATGTGTTATATGCAGCGTTAATATGCACATCAGCATACATGATATTGATCAATGACACCTAAAAAGTGTTAAAACGACATTATCTCAAATGTCGACGTGGGCTGTTGACATGGCACGAATCGGTGCCAACTCAATAGGTGCCAACACAAGGTACTCACATAAATTGATCACCATAAAATTCCTCTATATAATATATATATATATATATGGCATTAATCATCTTTTTTTTAGGTTTTCTGTGTCCTTAAAACTAATTTTTTTTTTCAGACATGGCCTGAACGAAATTGCCCCTATATTATATTGATATTTATGCTATGAAGCATGAGCTAACACTATGCAATGAACAGACCCGCAGATCGCGGGAGTTAACACGTGTCCCACCATCAAAATGTGGGCCCCCACAACTTTGTCAATATCTTCAGATTCTTAATGGTTAAGATGATGCATTGTGGTTCTCTCTCTCTCTCTCTCTCTCGTTAGAAAACCCTAATTTATTAATATAATGAGCGAGCTTTTGCGACAGCTATGTAAGAAAGAGAAGATAAGAGTTGTGTTCGCCAGGCCATTTGCTTGTGGACGCATGTGGTGTGGTTCTTGGGAAGATTTAATCTAATCTCATCTTTCTTAGCTCACGTTTGTAGCATTAAATTTCGCAGCATATATGTTATTATATTAATCATTTAAATAATTTTGACAGCTTAATACAAGTGACGATTTGTTCTTCGAGCTCTATTGGGTGCAAGTTAAACGACCGCCATTTATTTTTTTCTTGCATGTAAATTAATTGGTTAGGGAGTTTTCTTTATTTCATATGACGGCGAATGTACCTTCTCACCTCACCTCATACATAAAATGAAAAAGAGATTGTTTAATTATTATATTTTACATACTATCAATTTTAAAAAAGGTTGGAAATTACCTCGTTACGGCTCTGAAATTTACATGTCAATATTAATTTCATGTCGGATGATTCGTAGATCTGTAGAGGAATGAGCTTCAAATTGAATTTTGTCTACGGAATAAAAATAAGATCCATGTGAGGTTGAGGAGGTTAGTAGCTATGATGTAGTTCTCATACAACAAATTCCATGTTATATAATTAACTATTTGAAGATTAATTACAAATATTTTTCCATTAGAAAGTTGAACTTAACTGATTACATATTTCGTCATATAAGGATAAGGCCGTAGTTAAACTACAATGTCATGTGTTTACATATAAGTCCCATTTACTCGTTATTTGCTTTTACGGATAACGCCCTCGTTATAAATAAATATATTCAAGTACAAAGGTAATAATCTATGACTTAGAAGTTCAAAAGGCAACAAAAAATATGCGAAAATCCTAACCATATCCCTTCAATTTAATATAAATAAATACCAAAGAAAACTCATATAGTATTAGTGACAGGTAAAGATAATAATAATAGTGCACCTTTTCTTTCTATTAGCTCATTATACCAACACCTGCTCGTACAATAAGGACAAAGAGATGTTGAATTTGTTGAGAGAGAGAGAGAGAGAGAGAGAGAGAGAGAGAGAGTCTTTTCCCTTGCATTAAAATCAAACTAAAACTCGAAAAACAACCCTTTGAAATCTAAGGAGACATATAATCAAAGCAGACATAACCCCATTAGCTTCGAAGCTGAGCTTTCTCTTTCATATCATCATGAAAATCTCCATGGATATGCACCAGAAAATAACTTAGCCAAAAGCTCTGTAAAACTTACTTCTTACAGTTCTTCCTCGCTAGTTACACCCTATTACATCAAAGATTATGACTAGCTTGATCATAGGCGAGCCAGCGTTGGGCCAGTGGGGTCCATGGACCCCACTGGAAAAAATTTTTTTATTAATATTTAGGTAAAAAAATTAATATTAGGGGTAAATTGTAAAATATTATACTGTAAGACCCTCTGAAAATTTCTAAAATATTTGGTATGTAGTGCAATTAAGGTGGACCCCACTTATTCCAAGTGCTGGCTCCGCCACTGCTTGATCTATTAGGGAAGAAAACCCTAGAAAAAAAATAAGCAAGTTAGCCGAGAATCGAAAAAAGCTCTCTGAAGCCCAAGATCTAAGAGAGCCTCATCATGATTATGACCACTTAGATCGATTATTCAGATTTAAATCAAACCTCAGATCTAAAAAGAGACGACAAATGGACGGACATGGACACTCATCTCTCCCGCCTTTCCACACCAGGGAATTCGACCTCCACCACCTCGGCCACCACCACCATTCCACCACCGCGACGGAGACCCCAACGGCGCCGCCCTGAAGCGCCACCGCGAAGACGACGACCACCCAGCAGCAGCAGATCCCAACGACCAGACTCGGCCCTAGCCGGCGCAGGAGAAGGAGGAGACTTCAACGGCGACGAACTGGGAGGAAACGGCGGAGGTAGCAGCAATAGGAGGCCCAGGGGACGGCCGGCGGGCTCCAAGAACAAGCCCAAGCCGCCGGTCATCATCACGAGGGACAGCGCAAACGCCCTCCGTTCCCACCTCATGGAGGTCGCCGACGGCTGCGACCTGATGGATTGCTTCTCCACCTTCGCCCGCCGGCGCCAGCGAGGCGTGTGCGTCATGACGGCAGCGGACACGTCACCAACGTCGCCATCAGACAACCTAATTCCGCTGGGGGAGCTGTAGTGACTTTACACGGCAGGTTCGAGATTTTGTCCCTATCTGGGTCGTTCCTTCCGCCGCCCGCCCCGCCGGCGGCGACTGGTCTGACCATATATCTGGCCGGCGGACAGGGTCAGGTGGTGGGGGGCAGCGTGGCCGGGCAGTTGGTGGCTTCTGGGCCGGTGATTGTAATGGCTGCTTCTTTCAGCAACGCTGCTTATGAGAGGCTTCCCCTTGAAGAAGACGAAGGTAATAATTTAGGCGGTAATAATATGATTGAAGAAGAAGATCGCAGTAGGGTTATTGGTGGGTCGACTCATCATCATCAGCAAATGATGATTGCTGCTAATAATAATGGCGCAGAAAATGCAGCAATTTTTCAAGGGATGCCTTCGAATAATCCCATGATGCAGAATGAAGCGTTTTGGGCTATGGGTAGGCCACCGTATTGATTTAGCTTCTCTTTACTAAGTTAAAAACTGGGAAAAATATTGAAACTTGAAGTAGGTTTATGACCTTTTGATTGCATCATTGATTTTTCCGTTTGTTAGGATGGACAAACTACTGTTTCTATATACTCTATTGCTTGATGATGATCATTCGAATTTATGCTTTATTGTCAGATTGAGATTGATGTTTGGATATTAGGGTTCAATTCGGTTAGTTTTTGCCTTCATTCAGTGAAAAGGTGATTGCGTGCTTTCTTCGTTGATTTCCTCCTTTCATTTGCTGCGCTAGTGTTGATGATATTAGGACATTGATATATATTTGAAGTATGAGCATTGGCTCAGTGGTTATATTAATACAATCAACGATCATGGTTGACTTGTTTTTTTTTTTTTTTTTTTTATCAAAATGAGTTTTTTGAGTTTGATTTTTATGAATAATAGAAAGGAGCTCTGTGATTGTATTATTAGTTTAAGAAGTGAATGTAACTGATTTGTCGTTGATTTTGAGACCATATGTCCATTGATGAAAGTGAGAAGCTGAATATATACATGTCATAAAACCCTAAATACGATGTTTCTAATTAGAAAGGATCTTTATTATCGCATTGCTGAAGCTCTCAATCATTACAAAGATACCTTAAATCAAGCAAGAAAGACCTATTCATTAATAACATTAATTTGGCAAGTAGTTATTTCGAAGGTATCTATGAATTGAGATTCTTGTAATCTGATTTGACATGCATGACTAGTGCAAGTGATCCGTTACAATTTGGGCTATAAATGACCTAAATTCATCGATTTTACCATTTTCAGAAAAGGAAAAATAAAACCCTTTGTTTAAATTTATATTACACACAACACAACGGTTGCTGGCATACACGTGAGCAGTTGTGAGAACCAAAGTTCCTTCACGAGGCAAAAGGTGCAAAGACTTGAGTAATAAATACAGCATATGTATTAATAAGACAAAAGTACTTCGAGCGTTATTTCAGGTTTTGTCGAACTGAGGTTTTGGATATTATTCTATTACATTAAAGAAGATAGTGTTATGAAGATGATGCTTTGAGATAGATGAAGCATACTTCTTTTCGTCTTCGTTGCCTCCTTTTTAGCAGCAACCCACATGGAGTTTACGTCTTTAGAAGCTTAACCATTACATTATGATTACTGTATTACACGAAATTAAAATTTTCTTGGTGAAATAAAAGTATTAATGGTGTAAAAATGAGCACGGGGAGATCCGAGATATTGCGTTTCGTAGTACTATTTGCTAATTGAATCTCAAAAGTCGCATTTTAAAAGTCACGCGTTCTTCTCCGTCCCTTTCAGCTGGTGGGTCAAGAATTCCTCCACCTTATCGTCAATTCTTCGATCTATACATATCAAAATGAAACGAAAAATGGTTCCATATCAATTAAAAAATTTTAAAACTTCAAGAATGATTATAATAATTTACAATCACTTCAAATTTTCTAAAAAAAAAAAAGGGGTCAATGGTCGTTCAGGACATGTCAGGGAAAAAAATAGTTTTAAGGATTCGATTTGTTCAGTAACACTTCAATGTTCTACAGTAACACTTCACTGTTCTGAAATAATACAAAACGATAATCCGATAACAGTTCATATTTTAGATCCTTATCTCTAAATTTTGTATCGTTTAAACTAATGTTTTTTCGAGAAGGATCTTAATTCTATTTTAAAATATTTTTGCCAAAAAAAAATAAAAAAATAAGCAAGTTGAGATATTTTCAACAATGGGCAGCTGCAGCTCACATGGCCTATCAATTCCAACTACTCCATTTAATTCAATTTATTATTATAATAATTGCAGTCCACCAGTCCACTTGCACATCCTACAAAGTCCCCACTTCACTTGCCAATATATATATATATATATATATATATATATATATATATATAAGATAGTTATTATAATAACACTAGCAACGAAAGTAGGATTGCCGATCATCAAAAACCGTGGGCAAGATACTATACTACTGTATTTCAAAAACTTCAAATTCTATGGTATTTCAATATGAAGTTAAGATCGTGCAAGTTTGCAATAAAACCCTAAATCCACCCTACTAACTCTTGTTAGAACTTGATAAAGAAATTACGTTATAATCTTATTACCTTATCCATCAAATCTTCAACCTTTTGAGCATCCTTGACAGTTTCTTCAGCCATGTGTTCGACCATAATAGCAACCTTCTTCAGACCGCCGTCGGGCAATTTCTCCACCATGTCCTCCGCCGCTTTGTCCAATCCCTCCGCCACTTTTCCGACGGTGTCTGCTATCTTTTCGATTGTTTGAGCTGCCATGTCAACTTGCTCTACGCACACATTTTCAATTAAAATAATTCAATAATTTTACGGCTGTTAAATAATCTTTAAAATATAATCTGTAAAAGATTTTATAGTCTTTTTCTTTACTTGTTAAAGCCATGAGCCTTTGGATCACGATGGGCACTACTATGAACAACCCTGCTGCACCAGTCAACCTGGGAATTTGAAATTAAAAAAAAAAAATGAAATGATTATTACAAAACACAAAAGGGTAAAGGAGTTCTTGATAATCTGACGAAATGGGCATCTTTTTCTCTGCCTTTTTTTTTTAGCTTTTAGTAACGAGGGAATCTTTCCTTGACAAAAAGAACTACTTCTATTATCTTTCTAACATGGTTATTAGATCGTATTACAATTTATAATCACTCACAATGGGTTGTCTCCAGGAAAAGAAAACCCTGGAATTCCTGGGATCGATAGAGAAGAGAGAACATCGCTAGCTGCTGCTGCTACTTCTGGCGTGGCGTTTCTAACTATCAAATACCTGCTAATTAAATCACACATAATATTGATATCTATCTATATGTATGTGATGAATTGATATGTATGTGGTAAATCGTGAAAATTCTAAAAAACCTTTTTGTGCTTCTTTTTCTTGATTCTGATCTGCTGCTACTTGTTCTTCCAAGAAGGGACGAGCATTCCTTAGTTTTTTTGGGATACGAAGAAGCCAATTGTCGATAATTGCAACACTTGGGATTGGTTCCAACAGAAACGCCGATGTTAAAGCAGGCGAGGGATGAAGAAGCCATTTGAATCGAATTTTAATTTTTCTCTCTTTTTTGTAGTTGATGAGATTTGAAGAGGAGACTTGTTAGGCTTGAGCTAGGTTGTTGACCATATAATATATTATTGCATTATTGAAGCTCGCCTTAGGAAGATGATTGCAATAAATAAGAGTTTCTTGTTTATAGACGCAAGACAGCGCGTTTTTGTAATAAAAAATAAAATATATAATTGTAATGAAAGGACGTGGAATAGGGTAGTTTGCTTTCTTTGAACGGTTGTAGTGTGAAAACTGAGAAGTATATGCAGAACTATGAATTATTATTGCAATTTGCACGTCGTATTTTACCTTGTTTACAACGTGATTCTTCTATTGTTCAATTAAAAGTTTTGAAGCACGTTATTGTCTTACTACCATATGAAAGACACTCAAGTGTGCCCAATTCATAAATATATTGTTTTATTTATAGTTAAAAAATTCATATTTAATAAACGATATAATAAAACGAATATTTTGAAATATATAAATTGAAAAAAAATATTTAATTAAAATCAATTAAAATTAAAGAACTAAATTATAAATTATACATCAAAATTGACACATCAAATTGGAATAGCAATTATTATAGCATCCTCTCCCTTAATAAAATTGATAGATAATTGCGGAGAAAAATAATATACGGAGGAAACGTTCGTCTAAGGGTTCTCATCGTTTAGTCAATAGCATTTAACTATACTAAACAAAACTGATATGGACTGCGTAAAACGACTTCTTGCAACGGCGTGTGGCGCGACTTCTCTGCTCTTCACAATTTCTCTGGTGCGGGTTCTTCGGCCCTAACGATCGTCTTCCTCAAACCCTAACACCTAAACTCAACAGAAAACACGTCAGAAGGGGGCCGGGGTTGGTGCCGGCGAAGCCCATCCGATGCTTATGTCAGAAAACAGGTGATTATAGGTGCTCGGCTCGTAAAGTAGCTTTTTTGGTTATTTGAATGTGTACCTAGAAATGAGTCAACCGTTACCTTTTATATAACCTCATTTCGTCTTGCCCTGACCTGGTCCTCACACTGGTCCGCTTTTCTCGCAAACCTCATATGAAGAACGTTGTCTCTCCCACTATCCCACGTTCTCGAATTCTCTTTTTCCCATCGGTTTCTTCCTTGACTCCTTCTTCTCGCCGCGAAACTGCCTTGCTCGGGCTTTTGCTTTTTCCTTCGAGGCCTTTGACTTTACTCGGTCTTGTCTTCTTGGTTCCTCGGGCTACTTGAGCTTCGCTGCGAACAGGTAGAATCTTGATGGCTCCACTGTTGAGATGATGACGTACGAAGTGACAATCAATCTCTATGTGTTTGCTTCGCTCATGGAATTTGGGATTAGAAGCAAGCTGAATGGCTGATCGGTTGTCACAATAGATAATGGGAGGGTGTTGAGGACAACAACTAAGTTCGGTCAGGAGCTGTTTAAGCCATAACACCTCACTCGTGACAGAGCCCAATGCGCGGTATTCAGCCTCTGTAGATGAGCGTGCTACTGTTGTCTGTTTCTTTGCTCGCTAGGAAATTAAGGTGCTGCCAATGAAGGTGCAGAAACCAGTCACCGAGCGCCGCGAATCTTGACAAGCAGCCCAGTCCGAATCCGAGAAGGCTTTGATCTGCAAATCAGAACAGGATGGCATAAACAAACCTTGTCCAACAGTAAACTTGAGATACCTGAGGAGATGGTGGGCCGCGGCCAAATGTGGAATCCTCGGCCTACTGATATATTGACTTAATTTGTGAACAGCGAAAGAAATGTCCGGCCTAGTAAATGTTAAATACAACAACTTTCCAATAAGTGTGCGATATTGTGTTGGGTCGGGCAACAGATCTCCAGCCGAGGCTGTGATCTTGATCCTTGGGTCCATAGGAGTGGTGAGTGGCTTAGCAGCTAAATATCCTGAATCTTCGAGCAACTTAATTGTATACTGTTTCTGTGATATATAAATGCCTTTGGCCTGCCTTGCGACCTCCAAGCCGAGAAAAAAACTTCAAAGTCCCTAATTCCTTGAGTTTAAAGATCCCATGCAAGAAAGATTTTGCAGCATTGATCTCATCCAAAGATGGCCCTGCAAATATCATATCATCTACATAAACGAGGATAACAACAAGATTGGAACCTGTCCCTTTTATAAACAATGAATGATCCGTTTGAGCCTGATGAAAGCCAAACTGCTGTAGGACTTGAGATAGCTTAGAATTCCATTGCCGGGATGCCTGCTTCAGCCCATATATGGATTTCTGCAATTTTTTGGTGAGTTATGGCCTTGCACTGTTGTATTATATCCGGGTGGGAGGTCCATGTATACTTCCTCGGACAGATCACCATTCAAGAACGCGTTATTAACATCCATTTGAAAGAGGAACCAGCCTTGAGAAGCAGCTAAGGACAGAACTACTTTGATGGTGCTAGCCTTCGCAACTGGTGCAAAAGTGTCGATATAATCCACACCCTCCTATTGATTATACCCTTTTGCGACCAGGCGGGCCTTATACCTTTCAACAACACCATCTGAGTGAAGTTTTACTTTATACACCCATCGACATACAATGGAGTGTTTGCCAGCAGGAAGAGGGACTACTATCCAAGTTTTGTTGTCCTCCAATGCCTTTAGTTCTTCTCCCATTGCTTGTCTCCAATGTGGATGCGAGACTGCTTGATGATAAAATCTTGGTTCAAATGTCTGAGAGACAGCCAAGGAAAAATTCCTATATTGATTAGAGAGATTGTTATAGGATAAAAAAACAGAAATGGGATATCTGACAGTGGAATCAGAAGATGATTGGCAACAATAATCCTTCAAGTAAGAAGGCGTTTTCAACTGTCTGGATGATCTTCTGAGATGTTGATGGCCTTCTATGGTGCCTGCAGTGTCTGAAATGTGAGGTTGAATTTGATTTATAGGCATAGTTTCAGCCTGATTATCAGTTCCTGATGAGGTGGACTGGTCTGAGGTCTGATCTTTCTGATGTTCAGTTGCCTGAGTACCTGCAATTTCTTGGTTTATACATTCATTAACAGCTTTAGGTAGAACAAAGTCAGAGAATATATCAGTAGTTTGATCTTTATTCAAGTCAACGTAAGGAAAAACATGCTCAGAGAAGTGAACATCCCTGCTTACAAAGACCTCTTTAGAATTAAGATCTAAAACCTTATACCCTTTGATGCCATTGGGATAGCCTATGAAAGCACAAGCTCGAGCTCTGGGATCAAACTTAGTCCTGTTAGCAGCTGAAGTGGAAGCATAGCATAAACAGCCAAAAGATCTCAAACAAGAGTTGTCCACTGACTTATTATACAACAGCTCATATGGAGATCTGTACTTCAGTATTTTGGAAGGCACTCGATTTATAAGATAGGCAGCTGTAAGTACACATTCATTCCAAAAAATCAGAGGCAATTTAGACTGAAAATACAAGGCCCTAGCCACATTGAGTAGATGCCTATGTTTTCGTTCAACACCTGAATTTTGTTGAGGTGTGTAAATGCAAGAAATTGATGTAGTGTTCCCTTTTCTTTCAAGAAATCTGTAAAAAGGAGTTCTTTGGCATTGTCAGATATAAAGACCTTTATCTTGGTCATAAAATGATTTTCAATCATATTAAAAAAGAATGGAATCACAGAGGAAGCATCAGACTTATGTTTTAACATGAAAATCCAAGTATATCTCGTGTAATCATCTACTAGTGTTAAGAAAAATCTGTGTGATGTGTGAGATGCAACATGGAAAGGCCCCCAAATGTCACAATGCACCAAATCAAATGGAGAGCAAGCAACATTATTCTCAGAAACAAATGGCAACCTTGTTTGTTTGCTAAAGGACACACCTTACAATCTTCGTGTGATACAGAAATATCTCTGAATTTTAACATTTGTCTAAGTTTATCTATAACATTGTAAGATGGATGTCCTAGCCTCTTATGCCACATATCTATAAAACAGCAGAAGAAACAGATTTCGACAGAAAATTCCTATGATGCTTAGTATCAGTAACATGTGTTATATCAGAAATATTGAGAGCATATAATCCTTCTCTTCTTTCACCCTTGCCAATCATCAACCTCCGGGTTGAATCCTGAATGACAAAGTGGTCACTGAAAAAGGTTAAAACAACATTATTGGATGCAGTTAAAGCACTCACTGATAATAGGTTGAATTTAAACTGAGGTATATATAACACTCCAGTTAGGACCAGATCATTAGTAAACTTAATGGTTCCTGCAAGGTTCACCTTCACAGAGTGATCATTAGGTAGCATAACATACACTGAGTCAATTGGCAGCAGTGATTGAAACATTTCAAGACAACAACTAATGTGTCTCGAGGCGCTAGAATCCACAAACCAAACCTTTTGGTTGTCTAAAACTGGTACATTAAAAGATAAACAAAAACCTTTTTCACTACCTGTAGGTTGGTCAGACTGAATTGCTAATTGATTGTCCGACTTGTTGAACAACATCCTAAACTGCTGGAGCTGCTGAGGATTTAGGTGTTGAACAAAGTTCTCAGCAACTATGTTGAACTTCTCAGCATCCTTACAATCATCCCCCCCATGTTGTTCTGTTGATACTTGGTTGATTCTTGGATTCTTGGGTTTAGAATTCTGTCTAAAACCTGGAGGAAATCCATGTAACCTGTAGCAAGTCTCAATCGTATGCCCTGTTTTGCCACAGTGGCTGCAAAAAGGCCTTCCTCTATCCTTCTTGGTATTGAAAACAGCCCTTTTGTCGTGTTGATAACCAGTTGTAGCAGTTGAAGCCACCTGATTCTTAGCTAGCAGTGTCATATGCTGACCAAAATTCTCTTGACTATTAACAGATGCAGTAGTAGAAGTGACAGCCCTTTGTCTTTCTTCTTGTGAGATTACATAGTAGACTTTATTTATTGATGGCAGGGGCTCCATTAACAAGATCTGTCCTCTGATATGTGCGTATGACTCATTCAATCCCATAAGGAATGTGATGACGTAGTCTTTCTCAAAGTAGGCCTTCAGATCTTGAACTCCACCACACGTGCAACCTCCACATGTACAAGATGGTCTGAAGTTTGATAGTTCGTCCCATAAAGTTTTCAGCTTCGTATAGTACAGTCCTGTGTTTGATTGATGCTGATAGAGTCCCAGCAATTCTCTTCTCAGTTGATAAAACCTTGGACCATTGCTTTCCCTGAATCTTTCCTCAAGATCAACCCAAATGGCCCGAGCAGATTCAGAGTACAAGATACTCGCCGAGATTTCCTTCAACACGGAATTGAGGATCCATGAAATCACCATGTCATTGTTGCGCTTCCAGGCAAGAATCATCTTTCGATCAGTGACTGGTTTTTGGATTGTACCATCAACAAATCCCCTTTTGTTTTGACTGACAAGGCTATGAGCATCGCTCCGCTCCATGAGGCGTAGTTGTCTCCCACAAGCTGTTGATGAACGAGAATTAAACCAATTGTCCGTATGATGAAGGTAGAACGGATGGAGTTGATCATCCAGCGATGAGATTGTTGGTGGAGTCGAATCATCAGAATCCGAACTTGATTCCGTCACTTCTGGAATTCTTGATTCTGCCATTCCTTGAAGTCTTGATTGTTGGGGATGTGCCCTCGGAATGCCATTCGAGGACGTAATGAATATGGCATGTATTTAATAATCGATGTATTATTCGTTATGTATTTGAATAATGTATTCTTATACGTATTAAGGGAATTTATACTTTATTATTTATTCTTTAAAAAGGCATATTATTAGGCATCCGGTGAGACGGTAAATAAATAAATCCCATATATCGTGAGTTTAGTCACCGATTCTCATGGGATGAGAGAGGGGCACCGGTGAGTTATTATTCTCCGATATTAAATTAGTCCATAAGTCTTAGACCTTAGTAGGGTGACTGAGCGTCAATTACGACTTATTTGTTAACGACTCTTATATGGTTGTGCCAACCATTCGCTTGGGAAGCGGGAGGTCGTAACGTTGGTATAAGTTGAATTAGGGAATTGACTTGTACTTAGACACGACTCGCAATCGACGATCACATGGGCCTTATCGTTACTCTGGGTAGCGTCAATGATCGATCGATTGACTATAGTAGTGTGCGTGGACTTTAGACCAAAAGGTTTTTTGACGGAGTTGACTTTGGGGTCTTGATATGTCACTAGTTTGCTAGGCCCACCTTGTTTGGGGACGAACATGGGTCGGCGGCGACATGTGGTCTTGACAACAAAGGGTAACTGCCGTGCTTAGACTAACGTTAGGGATTCACTATCTCGTTAGTAACCGAGACATGTGTCCTATGCATATTCGGGGACGGGAAATTACGAAGTCTTCGGCCGAAGCAATAAACTGACTCATGTGGGACAGAGCAGTTTAGTAATTTCGCCAGTCACGAATTAGTCATAGAGTCGAGTCTAGTGAGTTTGACGTAACCATGACTCTCACTCGATCGGGACATTTGTGAAGGGTCTGTACGTACGACAATAATCTATAGTCGGATCGAAGATCGTACTCAACACGGGATCTATTTGGTACCGCGGGATTGGCTAGGCGCTTACCGAATTCTTGGATTCCTCCCTTGCCGGGTTGAGACGAACCAAGAGAGGTCGGGCTTAAAAATGATCACTGTGATAGTGCCTAACTAATATGAGATGTAAAATGATTTAACGGTCTTAGAGACGTTAACCAAATGTTAAATATATGTTTTAGAAACTATATTTACATGGACGGAAATTTATGGAACGGAAATGGTGATGAATGAAGCATAAATAGGGTTCACAATGATGAGCAAGGCTTATCATGGTCATGAAGCCCGTATGCAAAGTAGCAGTAGCTTCAAAAATTCATATCTCACAATCTAGACCTCGGACTGAGAATCCCTTTGGTCATAATCAAGATTGGTGAGTATTTTAACTATGGTTAAAATTTCAGGTCAACCGGACATCGTTTACCCCTCGATCGGATCGAAATACGAAACTGTCGCAAAGCTGTCAGGGCTGTCACGGCCATGACAACCTTGCACGTGGCCGTGACGACAGGCAGTTGGCGACCAAAATGCTGCCCAACAGTGTCACGGCCGTGACACTTCATGTCAAGGCCGTGAAGGCCTCCAGAAGACAGTTATGGCCGTGACGGAGGCCGTGACGTGCGGCAGAAGCTGCCTAATACTTGTCACGGCCGTGAAGGGTCTTGCAAGAGGCCGTGAACCGACAGTTTTTGGTCAAATTTGATCCAAACCTAACCCAATTTCGTTCCTTGTTCTTTTGCTATGATTTGTGGGACAATATCTAGTCATTAGATGATAAAATAACAAAAGAATTAAACAAAAATGAGTCATGTAGGACATGATCTCATTTAAACAAATCTAAAGTCTATTTCATGATTTAAAACTTGGTTTTATAATTATGAGACTTGTGATTTTCGTCCATAACAAGTTCATAAGCTTTCTCACACTAAACTTAGAGATTTTACAGAGAAGCTAGAGCATTTGGGGTTGTTCTTGAGAAAACCCTAAGTGTTTGTCAGCTTTAGAAATCACATACACATATAAACATCTCTATACAATACTCCACACCATCTCTAGCCATCCTTGGGGTGGTGTAAGTAGACACGTCACGGGGTCGGCGTGATTCTCTTCGGCACAGTTCGTGAGCTACGGGAGCTAAGGATCTTCGCTACAAGGGTAAGATCCTTGTTCCTTTATACGTGTCGATCATGCAGTTTTCTTTATTTAACCGAGTATCCTGAGGAAACCATATGGGGAACTCGGGAAAAATTTTAAATTCCGCTGCGTCCGGGGCAAGGCCTCGGGTCACCCGGGGTTTCCCAACATTGATTAGATGAGATTCTTGTAGAATTGATTATCAACAGTACGAGTGATGAATCAATAGCGCTCTGATACCATATTGCAGAATTTGCGAAAAAGGAATAACTCGTGAGCGATCGTAAGGTGATTGTGAAAATGCAAACTGAAGAAAACAAGAACGAGCTAAATAACACTGTTTTGTTATTAGAATAGAAATCTGATACAGTACAGAATTAAAGGTTTTCCCGTTCTTATATACTACAGATTAATGAATGAGTAAAAGACTAAAAAGACCCCTAAATAATTAATATTGACCAGAAAGCCCTTAAGACTCTGTTGGTGCCTTATGGAGGCTTTGATCATTTGAAAGCTGCAGTTCCTTATCTGTTGAATGCCGTAGTTTCTTATCAAATGATTCCAATAGGTCTGTCCTTCTTTCATTCTCAGGTTGACCTGCTCGAGCAGCTCGTCATCTCTCCAATCCGACCATCTCGATCTGGTCTTTCATATTTGACCGTCTCGATCGGGTCTTCTTTCACTGCCCGACCGGATCGTTATCCTTTTAGCTTTTCCCTTATCTGTGGAACCACCCCTCTCGGGCTCCCTACCTCCTTCTCGGGGTCTACCTCCGCGCGTCCGTTCTTAACTCTCGGGCCTACCCTCGGGGTTACCCACCTCCTTAATTGTCTCTTTTTTTGCGCCCTCTAACTCGCGGGGTCTTTTTACCGTTAATGTTTACCGTTAGCTGAAAATTCCGAGGGTAGCAAAAACCATGCTAAACGGTACCGCGTAAACCCTTTCTAGTACATTTTCGTCGAAACACATACATCATAATTGTCATAGTATACCTTTTCACTATAATTTGAAGCCATATACGTGGCCTTCTACACCACTGTAACGAAAAGTGATTTTTGCTGAAATTAACCGGCGATAGTATTGTGAGTTCGAGAAACATTGAACAAAATTATCAGGTTTGTGTGGTGGTGCTGATGAATATAATATATATATGAAAAAACGTTCGTTCGATGGTTCTCATCGTTCAGGCAATAAAATTTAACAATCATTCGATAACAAAATTCGCAGTACCGCGTAAACTCAGCTTATACCTCTTCGTCGAATCTTATACCACATAATTGCCACTGTATACCTTTTCACCTTTATTTGACGACAGATACGTGACTTCCTATACCACTTTAAGGAACAATAATTTTTGCTGAAATTAATCGGCGATGGTATTGCGAGTTCGAGAAACCTTCATCGATGAACTAACGATAAAAAAGGGTGGTATGTCTCAATTCTAAGGCTATGGGTCTCTTGATAAGTCAGGATTTTACGTTACTTTATACCACGTTTTATTGTGTTATTGGTTGTTATTAATCCAAATTTTGTCGAATGTCCTCTGTCTACTTTTATATTTTATATTTGACAGATATTTGAGAAAGGAGCTTGAAACAAAAAGATCGGACGTGGAAATGAGCAGAGAAATCAAGCTCGAAAACCACAAAGAGTTTATGAGCAAAACAAGCCAATCTACGTGAAATATATCTGAAAGAAAATTTGCAAGCTAGTGCTCAGGCTTGATAAGTCAATGCCAAAAGGA
The DNA here is from genome assembly GCA_027422505.1 of Craterostigma plantagineum. Classification (NCBI taxonomy): domain Eukaryota; kingdom Viridiplantae; phylum Streptophyta; class Magnoliopsida; order Lamiales; family Linderniaceae; genus Craterostigma; species Craterostigma plantagineum. Next base: position 34,053 of record JAPQWV010003307.1, read on the forward strand.
AACTATGATTGGTTTGAGATTTAAATATAGACACCTAACCATCACACACAAAGGAAAAATAAAAGAGAGCCCACACACACTCATATACAGCTCAAGACATACATGTGGAGCCACTTTGAGGATAATATACTGCAATGGGTTATGAAGATTACATGATTGGAGTGCCCCACTTGCTTTGAAATGCAATGGACGTACACGCAAGGAAGACCAATATCACACAAAATCAAACTTGGTGGATTCTTTTTGCACTTAAGCGTGGCTCAACTCCCAATTTACTACTGAGAATTGACAAAACGTGTTAATAGCCGCCCGAAAGATTGCTTGCCATGTCGAGAAGATTCGGCTCATATCTTCTTACTTCGATCACTTGGGATTTTAATGGATCGTCTTGGAGAGAGCTGAAAGAGGAGGAAAAGACACCCACCAAGCACACACCTCACTTATCTTCATGCTCAAGGCCATCCGCATCTAGATCCGGCAGAGCACTCAACAAAGCAAGAGCATCCCTCATCGTCTCCTCACCTCACCAACCAAGCAACTCACCTCATTGCCATTATCCTGCCATCATCAGCAAGCAGCGCACCTCACGTCATTAAACCATCACAATTACGGCTGAGAGGAAGAGAAGTCCACCAAACAGGAGGCTCTCATCATCTGCTCGAGCAAACACCTACGAGAAGGCTGGTAACAAAGCTAGGGAGTCGAGACACGAGCCGAGGGTCCAAGGCGTTTCTTAGTCGCCCACCACCCGTTCGACGAAAGTAATGCGAGGGGCGTAATTATTCTATCTTTCGTTTTACTGTTTTCATTATGTTTAAAGCTCCGCTGCATTCGCTAATTAATATCTTAGCGTAAGTCGTTTTGTGGTTAAGGGCGTGTTAGGCCGAACTATTATTACGTGTTGGTGCTATTTGTATTTTATTTAATTCTATGATTTAAGTTACGTATTCGTTATCTGTGTTTACTGCTTGCGTATGTCTGATCAACATGTGCATGATCTTTGATTGGTTTATGAGACTGAGTAAGTGATTAGGCCGGTTATAATAATAGATAACGAGTACCACGACGTAAAACCGACCAGAGATGGAATTCGGTTTTGTCCGTGTGGTTTCCGAGACCTTAGGCGCCGAAAGCGTCTAAACTCGGGGAAATTCATAAAGCCGAATGCGTGCGGAGTAACTACAGTCATATAGAAATATAGTTGATTGGTTCACTTTCGCATAGGGTTGCTAGATACGTGAGTAAGGGGTAGCGCGTACGTAAGGAATTTTTACTTTAACTAGATTAATATTGTTTAGATAAAATCGATCGCAGGGATACGTAGGAATGTTTTGTGCCGAGCACGTGCCTTGATCACATCCGTCGTCAATTATTCATTTGCTATCTTGTTTTGTTTATGTTATTTGTTATTTGCATTTTTATTTCTTTTATTAAATCCACAAAATATAAAACTCGTCTTAGTCTAAATTAAAATTTGGAATAATATTTTAAATTAATCGAGCCGTCCTCGTGGATCGATACTTGGACTTGTCCATTTTATATTACTTGCACGACCTAGTACACTTGCTAGTATTCGAGCGTGTCATCTCTCAAGTTTATACATATTACCTTCAATTTCAACTGGAAACATGATTCGATCTAACAAGAATTGATATAATTTGCGTCGAAAGATTTCGGAAAAAAGTAATCGGAGGTCGTACTTTCCGGAACGCAATATCATAATAACCCTTGATAATACAATGAATATGGTTTTGTGCACGGTTCGGTGGTGGTTCTGACAAATGTAATATATAGGAAAAACGTCCATTCGTGGGTTCTCATCGTTCAGTCAATAACATTTAAGGATCCTTAGATAAGAAAATTAGTTCCAACTGTATAGCGTAAAGTCATTTTGATACCACTTCGTCGAAACTGATACACCGTAGGTTCCACTATATATACCTTTTCACTGTTATTTGAAGACAGTTACGTGACATCCTATACCACTTTAAGGAACATTGATTTTCGCTGAAATTAGAACGATAAACAATTGAACCAATACGGTGGCGCGATGAAATTCTAAGGCTATGAGTATCTCGAATCTACACATATTGCCTTCAATTTCAACAAGAAACAAGATTCGATCAACAAATAATTTTTTTATTTGCGTCGAACTATTTCGAAAAAAACTCATCGGAAATTGTACTTGTCTTAACATTAATATCATAATAAACCCTCGGTAATACATCGTTTGTGGCATGCTGCATGGTTGGTGGTGATGGCGGACGGAAATAATATATACGGAAAATCGCTCGGTTTTTTTTATAAAATTGTTATTTGGATACCACTTTAAAGTCAAATTTATTAGTTTCATAATAACAATTAACTATAACAGAATAACATTTGATGTTACGTTCATAACAGAACAAAGCTTCGCGATACTTCGTTTTATTGATCTTTTGTAAGAGTATTTTGGTCAGAGGTCTTATTCTATAGATGAAAGTCAAAATGGGTCCTTAAAACTAAGTTTTATACTGACAGTGCCTTTGAAACCTATTGAAAAATTGAGTTAGGACCTGTTACGAAAAGGTCCCTAATAATAATAATAATAATAATAATAATAATGATAATGATAATAATAATAATAATAATAATAATATTATTATTATTATTATTATATATGATGTAATTAAAGGGCATGTAGAAGGGTAGTTTCCTTTCTTTGTACGGTCGTGTGAATATTAATATAAGAGAACGATGAATTATTGCACGTAGATATTTACCTTGTTTACAACGTGATTCTTCTTATAATTAAGAAGTATTGAAGCACGTTACTGTCATATAATTGCAAGTTCTCGAGCCAACAAAGTAAGATAATCCATTAATGATAATTTTTGCCACTCGGAAATTCGCACAAAATCTGCATTAACAAAAAAAATAATAACACGAGAATCGAACCCTTTTTGGCTGGGATAAGGCTCCGTTTAGTTGCACCGATAAGATAAAATAAAAGCAAGATACAACTCCAGTTAATAATAAGGGTACACTATAATATCCCGTTTCCTTCCTCAAAATAATCATGTTCAGTTGCCAATATAATAAATAATATATACAGTACCAACCAACCCATGTGAAATTACTATCATAACCGTCTCTCTGCCTCCGTCAAGCAGGACACCACACTGTGGACCCAAACGCCGTTCCTCAAAATCAGCCTCGCCGCAGAATCCCTCTTCAACATCACCGTCGACGTCTCGGAATTGCCGGAGCTCGCGGGCTCCTACGCCAAGCCGGGACAGTATATACAGCTGTTGGGAAATCTGGCCGTACCGAAATTTCGCCCAAGATCCGTCGCGGAAATATAAACAGGAGAAAATAACAACACAAAGATTTAACGTGGAAAACCCTCTGTTAACGAAGAGGGAAAAACCACTCGGGCAACAAGGCCGCAGAAAATCCACTATGTGAATATTACAATCACACAATTCTTCTACACTCGCCTACACCCAAAACCGACAACAACAACCCGAAAGTTATTTCACACGCTAACCCAAACTCTCACCCAAAGGGAATTTTCCTAGAGTTAATTGTTAACACAAATAACTTTCTAATGTGTTGGTGTGTCTATAATTCAGGGTATAACCCTCCTTATATAGGAGATGAACCCTCATGCCTTCCTGTCGTTTCCGATGTGGGACAGTGACAAAGGCACAACTTGCGCCCAAGCTCAACAATCTCCACCTTGTGACTTTGTCCATCTTGAGACCTTCACTTGGCGAAGATCCACATAGCTTCCGCTACCATGCTCCACCATAAAAGCATATCCACTTGGAATCACATCCAAGCATTTCTTCGGCCCATGTCGAAATAACCTTGCTGAAATCTATGGTGCAACTTCCACGTTGGCTTGCCAGGAAGTTCATCAGCCCTCGACACGAAATTTCCACCACACACCTTGCATCAACGCCAAACCAATGCCCGTGTGTAATCTGTGGACCCGCTAATAGTAATGCACCCTCTCTCATGACACTTAGCGACATGCCATAAAGACGCTCTTGTCTCTCTCAGAAAAATTCATCCGTGGAGAGAGAGACAAAATTAGCGACTTTCTCGGTATCTCCACTTACCGACTTGGAGCTGCTTGCCGAACCTGCTCCATCTTTCTGACAATTTTTTTTCACGTGCCCAGATTGTCCACACGTCCAGCAAATCGCAGCTTGTTTCCCTTGGAGTTCCTCTTTTTTCCGCCACCGACGAACAAAGCTTGATCTTCCGGTGAATTGTTCCCACCATCTAGCCTTCTCTCCTCCGCAACAAGAAGTTTACCGGTGACTTCAGAAAATACAATCTTCTCCTAACCATGAATCAAGATCGGCTTCATGTGTTCATAAGAAGGAGGAAGAGACCAGATGAGTCTCAACGCCTGATCCTCATCGTCAATGTTCACTCCAATGGATTCCAGCTCCGAGACGATTCCATTGAGAATGCTTAAGTGATCTGAAATACGTTGACCTTTAGTCATCCGCAATGTATGAAATTGCTCCTTCAGATACACTCGATTCGAGACGCCTTTAGTCTGATACAACTCCTCAAGCTTCTCCCACAATGCTTTTGCCGCCGAAATTCCATGCACGTTTGCAAGAACATTCTTGGCCAGACACAGTCGTATCGCACTTGCCGCTCTCAAATACAGTTCCTCCCAATCGTCGTCGCTCATTCCAGATTTTCTCCCAGCTGTTTCCTCAGTGCTGTTGGTAGCACCGCCTTTGGGAATTTCCTTGCCCTTCAAAGCTTTGTATAACCCGACTGAATCAATACATCCTTGACTTGTACTTGCCACAAGCCAAAATTGATTCTTCCGTCGAACTTCTCCACATTAAATCTCGCCAGATTTGAAAACCTACTTCCGGACATCCTTGTGGATTAGCGAACAAGAACTTCGCAGAAAACTGAATAGCAACTCGTCTGCCGAAAACCTTCTGCGCTCAAGCTCAACCCGTTGCTAGCTCCACCGCACGAACAAACTAGGTTTAACCTCGCTCTGATACCACTTGTTGGGAAATCCGGCAGTACCGAAATTCGGCCCAAGATCCGTCGCGGAAATATAAATAGGAGAATATAACAACACGAAGATTTAGGAAAACCCTCTGTTAACGAAGAGGGAAAAACCACCCGGGCAACAAGGCCGTAGAAAATCCACTATGTGAATATTACAATCATACAATTCTTCTACGCCCGCGTACACCCAAAACCCGACAACAATAACCCGAAAGTTATTTCACCTGCTAACCCAAGCTCTCACCAAAAGGAATTTTTCTAGAGTTAATTGTTAACACAAATAACTTTCTAATGTGTTGGTGTGTCTATAATTCAGGGTATAACCCTCCTTATATAGAAGAGGGAACCATCATGCCTTCCTGTCGTTTCCGATGTGGGACAGTGACAAAGGCACAACTTGGGCCCAAGCCCAACAACAGCTCAGGCTGAAGATCCCCGATGCCAAACCTTCGTTCCTCGCCATCGCGTCTCCTCCATTGGTGGCATCGGAGAAGGGCGTCTTCGAGTTCCTGGTGAAGTCCATCGCGGGATCCACAGCGGAGGAGCTTTGTAAGTTGGGGAAAGGCGACGTGTTGGATCAGAGCGTCCTCATTTTTTCCACTGGGTCTGGGATTAGGTAAAAAATCGATCAGCGTTTGGGTAGGTTTTATTATATGGCAGGGGTATTTTGACCTTTCACGACTTCTATCTTGGCCTGCTAAAGTTATCTGGCCTGATTGTGTGGTTAAGTTATCTTGGATTCAGCTGTTTACTAGAACGGGCTTTTAAATAATAGCAGGCTTCTAATATTAACCCACTACCTAGTGAACATGTTGTATTGGATAAAAAACCCTTTAACCAACGTTACCTGGCCTAGTAAACGGAGCCAAAAGGTGTTCCTTCTCTAAGCTTAGGTGAATTGAAATTCTTGGATAGGTTCATCAATCAAAACAATACAAACTAGGACAATAGTCGTGAAACATAGTACATAATAACAATAATAATAATAATAACAGTAATAATAATAATATTCGATAGAAGTAATTTCATGTACTCAACAAATGTATTGAGAATCATTATTGGAAATTAACTAAATGAGAGAATAATAGCAAAGGCCAAGTGATCCGTTACGATTTGGGCTTTAAATGACCTAAATTATTCGATTATAGCATTTTCAGAACTGATATTACACACACAAAACGGTTGCTGGCATACACGTGAACAGTTGTGAGACCAAATTTCCATTTAGAGGCAAAAGGTACAAAGTCGACTTAGTAATAAAAGCAGCATACGAAGACAAAAGTACTTAAGCTTTATTTCCAGGATTTGTAGAACTTAGGGTTTGAATATTTATCCGAAGGGTAATTTCATTTGAGTTTTAAAATTCCTCTTAAATATCCCTTGAATTATTTATCCGTGTTTAGTATTGATTCGAAAATTTCTTCTTGCAATACCTAAAATGATCTTTCGGAGTTGAAAAGACGAAATACCCATGTCTCACACATTAAAAAAACTAAAAAAATTAATTTTGCATGAATTATACCAATAAAATTCGTTATTATACTGAAAAATAATTGAAATTATACCAGAAATCGTAGAAATTATATCAATTATTTCGTTATTATACCAGTAAATAACGCAATTTTATAACGCATTGGACATTATACCAACCAATTTTGCTATTATACCAGAAATTATAGAAATTATACCATATATTTCAGTTATCTATATCGATAATTAAGGTTATTATATTTTATACCAAAAAAATTGGACGTTATACCAACTTATTTTGCTACCAAAAATTGTAGAAATTATATCATCTATTTCCGTTATCATACCAATAAATAACGTTATTTCAAATTTATACATTAAAGTTGGACATTAAACCAACTAATTTTGCTATTATACCAGAACTTGTAGAAACTATACCATATATTTCCGTTATTATATCAATAAATAACAGTATTCCAATTTTATATTAAAATTAGACATTTTACCAAGTAATTTACTATTATACCAGAAATAGTAGAAATTATACCCATATTTTCGTTATTACACCAATAAATAATGTTATTATAATTTTTTTACCATAAAATTGGGTATTATACCATCTGTTTTAATTATTATACCAACAGAGTTGCACACTATACCAATGTTGGTATAATAACGTAACAATTGATATATTTCTAATTTTATTTATTTAAAATTATAATGACGTTATTTTGTTGGTATAATTAAAAATAACAGTTGGTATAATAATCAATACATTTCGTACAATATCCAACTTTGATTTCAGAGAGGGTCTGTTCATCCGTTCTAGTGGTATTAAACACACAATTTCGCATATGGGAGAACAAGAATAAATCTTCCTAGGGATACTGAACAATAAGTTTAAAGTTCAAATGGAACTGACAAATGATGTAACAATGCGCACGTGACAAGAGATAATTGGTTTCGTCGTTAGTGCTATTTGATATTGAATCTCAGAGAGTCACGTTTTAAAAGTAATGCTTCTTCTCCTCCCTTTTCAGGTGGGTCAAGAATTGTTCCACCTTGTCGTCCAATTTTTCGATCTATACATATCAAAATGAACGAAAAATGGTTCCTCAATAAAAAAAAATAAAACTTCAAGAGTGATATAATAATTTACAATTACTCGGAAAAAAAAAGGGGGGCCGTTTAAGTTGAGATATTTTCATTCAACTATGGGCAGCTCGCTGGCCAACCACTCCCAACTACTCCCAATTACTTTAATTTATTACTATAATAAATGCAGTCTATTTCACGGGTGTTTACAATTATAGACATCCTTTCGATATGACTAGCAAAAAGTCACGGTATGTAAATTACTACAAAATTAGGTATAATTTTTTTTCTATTTTTTTCTTAAATTTTTCATTGTTTCTAATATTTATGAATTTTTATTGATTGTATAAATTATTGGGGAGTTCATACTTAGCTTAACAGTCGAACCGGATACAGAAATTTCTGTTCGCATAGCGTATTCGATTTATTGATATTTACTATCAAAAATTTATAACCTATGATTTTGAAACAAAAAAAAAAACTACATTTTATTAATTTAAATATAATATAAAAAATTATATCAATATAATATTAGACATTGCTTAATTTATTTTTTAAAAAGTTGGCTTTAGTCACTTAACTTAACCGAACTGGGAAAATTTCAATAATAGCAAAATCAAATCAAAAAATTTGATTCGGGATATGGTTTTAAAATTTCAACAGAAAATTTAGGTTAGACCAATCCGGCCTAAATTGATATATTAAATAATATTAATTTAAGTTATGTATTATAGTTAGTGGTTTTGGTTCAATTTTGATTTTGCTAGAATCGATCAACTTCTTTGGGCTATCGGATCAATTTGGGTTCTTGAAACTATTTGTAATTTGCATCGATTTCTATAATAAAATGAATAAAAAGTACTCTAATACGACTGAATATTGAAAAAGTAAAAAAAACTAACTAATATAGTTGTATGTTTAATTTGTTTTCATTTATATGGATAGCATCGAACATCAATTTCATTTTTGTCTTTAATTTGATTATAAAAACAATTAATAATAAGAAAGTAGAATAAAAAATATGACATTTATTGATAAATTTTTTGTCTATAATAAAATTAATTCAGAAAAGAACAAAAATAAAAAAAAATGCCTATTTTTGAAATAAAATACACACAATGCCTATTTTTGTAATTGACACTTGGTAAAGTGCCTTTTGTAATTAACTTCTATTTCACATCCTACAAAGTCCCCACTTGCCCTATATATTAATAATGATACAATAGACATCGATCGCCACTATATATATATAGGTAGTAGGTTCGCCGATCATTAAAAAACCGTGGGTAGGATATTATATTCCAAGATTCAAATTTACGGTCTTTCAATATGAAGTTTATATCTTGCGAGTTGGCAACATGCTCAAAACC